>JAULJZ010000024.1:5653557-5684651 GCA_032270985.1 Heliamphora pulchella
AGCTGGGTTTCTCTCAGCCTGATCCCACTCCTCTTCATGCTGACAACACTAGTGCTATTCAGATTGCTGCTAATCCCGTTTTTCATGAGCGCACGAAGCATATTGAGGTCGATTGTCACTCTATTCGGGAGGCCTTGGACACTCGTGTCATTTCTCTTCCTCACATTTCCTCTGATCTCCAGATTGCCGACATATTTACGAAAGCTATGACTCGTCAGCGCCATCAGTTCTTCGTAGGCAAATTGATGCATCTTGATTACCCCGAATCAATTTGAGGGGGGATGTCAATCAGATCAGATTAGCTGTATATTTGGCTATATATTTTAGTTTCCATTTTAGTTTAGATATGATTGCTGTAAATCTGTATATTACTAATAATCAGTCATGTAATTAGCCGGACGATTGTTATATAATGAGAAGAAATCCTCACTTTGAGGGATCGAATAAAATTGACAGGTGGTGCTTCCTTAGAACTTCATCTAAGTTCCCTTACTAATCTTTGTATGTTCTTACTTGCTAGTTACACCCAGATTAATTTACAAGTGAGACCGCTCCATTACACCCCAAAACCATAACATGGAGCTACGAGGATAAAGAAGTAGAAGCGAGGAATATTTGGAGTTAGAGCTTGGTGAGCAAGAAAGGGGGCTGTGGTGCGGAAGTTTACAGTCATAATATATAAGTGTAAATATTGTTAAACATAATAAATGTTTATTTGCAAAACAATAACTTAAATTAATACAAAGCTAAGAGAAGTTTATATAGACTAACCCTTATTAACTTAAAGACTAAACTACCCACGTTAAAAAGAATAAAATTTAAAATTATATTATTCCCCCCCCCCCCCCCCCCCCCCCCCCCTCTTCAAACTCATGATGTGGCAGCCGAGAACTTCGAGAGTTTGTTAAAAAGAAAACGAAAATGAGCCGCAGTATATGCTTTGGTGAAGAAGTTAGCTAACAGCAATGAGGGGACAAAAGGCAAAGTGATAGTGCCACCCTGAACAAAATGATAATCAATCTCAATATACTTGGGACGCTCATGAAAAACTGAATTGTGGGCAATTTGAATAGCACTTGTATTATCACAATACAAAGAAGTAGATAAAGGAAGCGAGACTCCCATATCAAACAGAAGCCACTGGAGCCACACGATCTCAGCAATAGTATGAGCCATGGAATGATACTCAGCTTCGGCAGTAGAACGAGCAACCACAAATTGTTTCTTACTTTTTCAAGAGATAACAAAATCCCCAAAAAAAAGACAAAAAACAGAAGGATCACTCGCCTAATCGGCATCAGAATAAGCCTTAAGAGTCAAACTTGAAGTGGAGGAGAGAAGAAGACCCTAAAGAATAGTACTACGAACATAACGCAATATTTGCAGTAAAGCAGCCCAATGAGTAGACTGGGGAGCCGAGACAAATTGACTCACGATGTGCACAGTATATGCAATATCATGACGGGTCACTGTGAGATAGACTAAGCAACTAACTAGCTCACAATACACAGTTTGATCTTCAAGTGGAACAACATCATAGGGAGAGAATTTGGCATAGAGCTCAATGTGAGTGGCAACCACCTTGTCATTGGTGAGATTGGCACGATGAAGAATATCTGTAGCATACTTGGTTTGAGATAAAAGGTAGCTTTTAGGAGAAAATGTCACCTCGATGCCTAGAAAGTAACATAGAGGACCCAAATATTTCATTTTGAATTCTTGAAATAAATGAAACTTCACTTCACTAATGGCAACATAGTTAGTACTAGTAATGATCATATCATCCACATCTAATAATAAAAGAACTAAGCAGTAGAGGTGCGCCGAGTAAAAAGGGCAGAGTCATGCAGACCAGGTTGAAAACCAATGAATAACACTGCTGATTGAAATCATGCCATACCAAGCACGGGAAGACTACTTAACCTCATATAAAGCGCAACGAAGGTGACAAATAAGCCCAGGAGGATGAGAAAAACCAGGAGGATGACGCATATAAACTTCTTCAAACAAATAACCATTGAAAAAGACGTTCTTAACATCTAACCGAGACAGAGGCCACTGGTGTACAACGGCCACAGCAATCAAGGTGCTAACAATGGTCATCTTGACAACAGGAGCAAAGGTCTCATAATCAACACCAAACTCCTGAGAAAACCCTTGAGCAACTAAACGAGCTTTGTACCTTTCCAAAGAACCATTAGAGTGAGTCTTGACTTCGTAGACTCATTTGCAACCAATCAAATTCTTACCATCCGACAAGGGGACCAATTCCCAAGTTTGAGTCTTAGTAGGAGCAGTAAGCTCATCAATCATGGAAGCTATCCAATTAGGATCAATACAAGCATCTTTATAAGACCTGGGTTCAAAAAAGAATGGATGCAAGAAAGGAAAGAGCGATTGGTAGAAGAGAAACAAGTACTAGTGAAACCAAGTAATCTTACCGATGGGCGACGATCACAAGTAAGATAACGACATGTTGGCAGATTAGAGTCCAAAGAAGCAGACGAGGAGACAGGGGAGCTGGTTGAGCATAACGACAACGAGAGTAAACTTGCGGAAATGGTAGGATAGAAGTAGACTGAGGAACATATGGCACATGAGAGATCAAGTCAGAACGTACATCAACATCAACAAACATAGAAGGGGGGCAGAAGGGGGAAGAGTGAAGAGGTCAACTATGGAGATATACTTATTTGAGAAAACAGTAGAGGGAAAAGGATAAATGTGAATCAAATCATCTTTGACCACTGGGGCAGATTTAGGGGCAAGAGTGAAGTAAGGTAAGCATTCAAGAAAAACGACATGACAGGAAACATACAGTTTTTGAGTAACCGAATCATAGCACCGATAGCCTTTTTGATTGATTCCATATCCTAAGAAGACACATAAGGCACATCGAGCATTAAGTTTAGTACGGTCCTGTTTACGGAAAAGAACGATACAGGTTGAGCCAAAAACACGCAAAAGGGAATAATTAGGGAATTGGCCATAAAGACACTCATAAGGAGAAACCCCATAAAAAAGCTGAGAAGGCATCCGATTCAATAGGTAAGTAGTTATAAGCACAGCTTCGCCCCAAAACATGGAAGGAACTGAGGAAAGAAGAAGAGATCTGACAGTTTCGAGAAGGTGACAGTTCTTTTTTTTGGCACAACCAATTTGAGCAGGAGTATCAGAACATGAAGACTGATGGATAGTGCCAAAGGAAGCTAAGAATGCTCAAAACTTAGACAAAAAATATTTGCCACCTAAGTCAGAACGAAGAATTTTGACAATAGTGGAGAATTGATTTTGAACCATGGAGTGAAAAGATTGGTAAATTTTGTAAAAATCAAATTTATGAGTCATTAAATAAACCCAAGTAACCTAGCTGTAATCATTAACAAAAGATACATAATACAGTGAACTGCTCATGGTTACCACCGATGAAGGTCCCCACACATTAGTATGAACGGTATGTAATGGAAAAGGGGCAAGAGAGGGACTTCAATTAAAAGGTAAAGCAGATATTTTTGCAAATTTACAGCCACTGCATTCTAAAATATCACAAGCAGAAATGTTGCCTAAAACACCAAATTTTACTAAAAGTCTTAAGCACTTAGTAGATAAATGACCTAATCTAGAATGCCAAAGATAAAAAGGTGAATAATTTTGATTCAAGCAAAAAGTGGACATAGCAATTGAAGTGGACTCCAACAAAATATGCAAACTCTCCAAAACATAAAGATCGCCAACTCTAGGCACGATCCCAATATGTGTCTTGGACTACCAATTCTGTACAACACAACCAGAGAAAGAAAATATAACATCAAAGCCAGAATCAGACAATTGACTAAGAAAGATAAGACTTAAAGATAACTGGGAGACATAAAAAAACATTAAGGATAGACAATAAAAGAGATGTGCTGGCAAGAATCGATCCAACGGAAACATGTACGGGAAAGCCATTTGCAGTAGCAATGGTAATAGGAGACGAAGGAGAGTGACAATTTTTTAGAAGAGACAGGTTAGGAGTCATATAGTGAGAGGAACCAGAGTCAAATATCCATGTGGTAGATAAGTTACCAGGGAGATAAGAACCATGCAAACCAGACTAAGTGGTGGTCATAGTAGAAGCTTGTGGCTGAACACCTTGAGCAGTTGCCATGAAGGACGGAAACTGCTCAAGAATATACTAATCCCACTGTGGTAACCAATAGACTAATAGCAAAAGTATAATGATCCTCCAAAAAATATTCCGTCAAAGCCAACAATAAAATAATGGGACTAGGTGATATACCGAACCTATGGTGAATACTAGTAATAACGACAAAGGAAGAGCCAACGGCGAAAGCCAAGTTGTCAGTAGAGTAAGTATCCTTCAAGATATACGGTTAAAACCAACAATACACTAATGGTCCAATAATATATGATGAAATCAATAATATAACAATGAGAATAAACCAAATCAAGAGCATGAGGAAGCCAATACCACAAACCAGTAATACCAAAACCAATACCACAAATTAGCTGGATCAATACCAATCAGCGGGGCATCCAATACCAAGAAATAAACTAACTATAAAATTCTTCATGACACTTAACCAATATGAGTATTATCTCCTGTCAATCAAATGCTAATAGTTTGCAATTTGTCCTCATACATAATTTAAAGACGAAAATTATAAATAATCTAAGGTGTGCAAATCCAAGATCAATATAATTTGTAAACAAATCCTCCAAAGTATATGATCAAACCCGCAACTAACCAAGATCCAATAAACAAAGGAAACCAATAGCAACCAAAAAACAATAACTAAAACAAACATCAGTCAACAAAGCAGCGTAACCAAATAGCAAGGTAACTAGAAGCGATGGCAAGAACCAATAAAGGAGGCTGACGGTGGTGAGAACCAATAGAGGAAGCGAAGCTAGAGAGGGGCGATGGCGGCATGGCTGGAGAAAGGCAATGTCGGTGACATCGTGGCCAGATAAGAGTGATGGCGGCTAGGGTTTGGACATAAGAGGCCGACGGCGGCTCATACTGAGGAACATAATGACAGCTTGAACAAAGGTGGTCGGCGGCAACTGAGACAGAGGAGGACCACGGTTTGATCAGAGGTGGTCGGCGACGAGGGTTTGCCACTATGACGACGGCTAGGGATTGTTAGGATTTGGCTCTGATACCATGTCAAACATAATCAATGTTTATTTGCAAATCATTAACTTAAATTAATACAAAGCTAAGAAAAGTTTATATAGGCTAACCCTTGTTAACTTAAAGACTAAACTATTCATACTAAAAAGAATAAAATTACATTATTACTCCTCACAATAAATAGGGGTTTTTCCCACCTCCAAAGAAGATGGATGCACGTGCCAAGCTGGCAATCCACCAAGACAATCCAAGCCAAATGTCACACATTGGTGACATTGTCGGAACTGGCATTCAAAAGTGGCACGCACGATCTAAAAGAATAAAAAAATTGTATAATTTTTAGTTTACTTTCAAAGAGGTATAGCTATATATTTATATTAAAAGGGCAACCCGCAACATGAAACTCCCGCGTATATAGGGTCTGAGGAGGGGATGGAGCAATCTATTTATTAATGAAGTAAAATTACCAAAAAAAAGGAAAATAATAAATTCGCTAATCAAATTATAATCAATAAGGTACAAATTTCCTAATGTGTTGATTCTAGTAATCAATCCATAATTAACGAGATCATAATTGTCTTCCAATATTGCTTCTAATACTCATCCTTAAGTTAGAGCAAATATATTAATCAAATCTAGGTTGACAATTGATGACTGGAACAAAGCTGGTTCCACAGACTTAGTGAATATATCCGCAATCTGATCGGGTGAAGACACAAATGAGGGAGTCAGAGTGCCTGCTCAACTTTTTTCTCGAATAAAGTGAATATCCACCTCTATGTATTTGATTCATTCATGAAGAACTGAATAAGAGGCAAGTATAATGGCAGATTTGTTGTCACAAAATAATCGAGATGATCCTTTTTTTCAAAGCATAGCTCAGCAAAAAGAGACCGCAGCTAAAGTATTTCACAAATGCCCTAAGCTATTGCCCAATACTCTGCCTCAGCCGAAGATTTTGAGATAATTCTCTGCCTCTTACTTTTCCATGAGATAAGATGATGGCTGTAAAAAGTACAGAAACTAGATGTGGATGGTCGATTAGTCTTTAGACCCAGTCACCCAGCATAATCAGTGTCGGCGATGCATGAAAGAACAAAATGAGTACTAGCTGAGAAGAATAGGCCAAGACCCAGATACGTCTTCTAATACCTCAAGATAGGAAAAATTGCATCTATATGAGCCTTGCAAGGAGCATGCATAAATTAACTGACTATGCTAACTGCAAAAATCAAGTCGAGTCTCATATTTGCCATGTAAATCAAGTGACCCAAACGTTGAGAAAGAGAAATCCCATAATAAGAATAGGCAACCTCAATACCAATAAAGTACTTGAGGGGGCTCAAATTCTTAATATCAAAAGTTTTGCCAAGATCCGTTTTTACATGAGCAATACCTAATGTATAATCTCTAGTGAGAATAATGTCGGCAATATACACTAATAAAATGATACATCGAATATTAGTACGCTTACGTATAAAACAGGTATGATCAGAGTGACATTGGATAAAATCCATAAATAGGATAACATTGTTGAAACGGCTAAACCAAACTCTTGTACACTGTTTTAAGCCATAAAGAGATTACGAAGACGACATACTTTCCCATAATACTCCCTCTCGGCCCGAAAACCCGGAGAAAGATCCATACATATAGTTTCAAGTAAATTGCCATGAAAAAAAGGCATTCTTGACATCTAGTTAGTGAAGGAGCCAAGAATGAAAAGCTGCCAAGGACACTAGAAGACAAACAGTAATAAACTTAGCAACCGGGGCAAAAATAGCACCAAAGTCTTTGTTAGGAACTTGGGTAAAGCCTTTGGGCACAAGGCAAGCCTTGTATCGATCCACAGAACTATCAGCAAAGAACTTGACACTAAAGACCCACTTACATTTCACAGTCTTGTTGCCAAAGGGTAAAGCACAAGCTCCTAGGTATGATTAGATTTCAAAGCATCCATCTCTGTTTGCATGGCGGCACAAACTGCCAGGTATGATTAGATTCCAAAGCATCCATCTCTGTTTGCATGGCAATGACCCATTTGGGATTCTAAAGAGCGTAAGACACTGACCGAGGGATATGCACACAGTCAATCTTGTTAAGAAAAGTGTGATAGGGAGCTGAAAGACCATCATAAGAGACATACTATGAGATAGGATGATTAGTACTGCTAAGCCAACCATAACAAGAAGGCGATTTACGATCACAAGAGGGGTAATGAGAAGGGGTAGGTGTAGAAACAAGAGAAGGGGAGGAATTACCTAAATCAAAATCCAAAGGGATGTCTGGCAGTGAAGACTAAGAGTGAGGGTGGCGAGCGTACACCTACAAGGGATGGAAAGGTCAATTCCGGAGGGTGAGTTAAAAATAAGAATCAGATGAGCACTCATGGAGAGAGCCTTGAAGGAGGGATCGAGAAGAGAGGCTGGGACAGCTGCCTGGGACGGATTGCCATAAAATGGAGTATGACATCAAGGTAGTGAAACATGCGGCGAGACACCGGATCATAGCAACAGTAGCCTTTGGACATAGAGTAATAGCCTAAAAAAAAGCATTTAACAAATTTATTATCCAGTTTATTACGACTGAGCCAACGATTCTGGACAAAACAAGTACGACTAAATACCCGGGGCAGAAGAGGAAACGGGGGAACATCAGGTTGAAGAGCCTAAAGGGGAGCCAAACCATATAGAATGCGACTAGGAATGCAATTAATGAGGTAAACAACAATAAGGACAACCATAGGTCAATAAGACTTAGGGACATGAATGTCACAACGAAAGCAACGAACTACAGACATAATATGGTGGTTTTTATGTTCAACAACCCCATTTTGTTCAAGTGTGTAAGGGTAGGTGAGTTGTTTGCAAGATACACATCTGAGTAAGGTGGAGAGCGAAAGGCATCAAAGATGTACTCACCACCATTATCAAATCGTATTTGGCAAACGACAGTATGAATTGAGTTTTGACCATATGAAGAAATTGCATAAAGAGAGTTAACACATCTAATTTTTCTTTAGATAGACCCAAGTGCATCGAGAATGGTCATCAATAAAAGTCACATAATAACGATGGCCAGATAAAGAAACAACTAGGGGGTTTCCATATATCTGAATAAATAAGATCAAATACACCAGACACATGATATATACAAGGAATATAACCGGTGCGAGTGTGTTTAGAATGTTCACAAATCACACACTAAAATTTATTGTTTTTATAAGTTTTGATTAAAGAAAAAAATAGCAAACACAAATATTAGAAATTAGCATATCCTAAATGGGCACGCCATAGGTTCAGTGTTTGAAGAGAAAAGACGGGATATGCATATTCTAGTAACACAGTGGCCTGAAAATTCAATGTAGGTGGTGGTGATAATGGTGGATCTCCAAAGTAGTACAGTTCATCGCGCACATATCCTTGCCAAAATTCTTCTTTAAAATTCAGGTCATGAAGCAAACAATGAGGACGTAAAAAAATAACAGCACAATAAATTTTTTTAGCAAGACGACTAACAAATAAAATATTAAAAGGCAAAATTAGGGACATGAAGTACTAAAGTAAGGGTAATATTATGAGAGATAATCACACCACCCTTATAACAAATACATGAGGAAAAGCCATCGGCAAGGCAAATAGTGTGATTAGTAGAAAGAACAAATGAAGAAAACAATGATAACTCACCAACCATATGGTCATTCGCCCCATAATCCAGAACCTAAGTAGGTTTCGTAGATTGAGCATGTAAAGCAGTAAGAGTACCTGTCGCTAGGGTAGTAGTAGGAATCTAAGAGATATCCTGAGCTTGAGTAGTAAGAGAAACAAGTTTCTCCTGAAGCAGACCAATCTAAGATTGGAGACAGCTAAAGTCAAAGAGGGCTGGAGACCCAGCGCTTCCAATATGCTCGACAATAGCAACAGTGCAAGAGGATTTAGAGTTGCTTCAGTTCAGGATGAAGTTTCAACCAATGGGCCTTAGAGTGCCCCATTTCACCAAAATGAAAACAAACAACCTTTTCATTGGCAAAACGAGACCCAGAACTAGCAACAAATGCCATTTGATTAGGTAAGGCAGATGGCTCTGAGACAAAAGATGGAGCTGGTTGTATCAACCGACAATGATGTTCTTCACCGTCAATAGTAGCAAAGGCCTCATATAAGGAGGGCATGGGAGATGTATTCAAAATCTGAATGTGAAGAGATTCAAATTTAAGTTTCAAACCCATCAAAAACTAGTATGTATGCTAACACTTGAGCCGTTTGACCACTATGGAGGCAACTTCAGCAGGAAAGTCACTTAAGGGTTCACATTAAGATAATTCTTCCCAGCGAGACTGTAAGTGGCCAAAAAACGCTGTCATAGAATGTCTCAAAACCTTCTGAGATGCATGAGAAATATCCTGATATAACTAAAAAAACACGGGCATCATTATGAACATGTGCATGCATCTGTCTCAAGGCATACCATAAACGAGAAACCGTGTTATAATACATGAACATGTGGTAGATGTTCCTCCATAGAGTGGAAGATCCAATCTAAGATGGTGCAATTCTCAATATCCCATTGAGTATACTTAGGATCATTCTTGGATGGTGGTTGCTCAATCGCCAGTAGCCAACTAGACTTGCATTTGCCCGCAAGATAGAGACAGAGAGATCAACTCCAAACCGCAAAATTTTTGCC
Source organism: Heliamphora pulchella (assembly GCA_032270985.1). Lineage (NCBI taxonomy): Eukaryota > Viridiplantae > Streptophyta > Magnoliopsida > Ericales > Sarraceniaceae > Heliamphora > Heliamphora pulchella. Next base: position 5,663,381 of record JAULJZ010000024.1, read on the forward strand.
ATTCAACAAGACACTGAAAATACGATGGGCGGATGCAGGTTGAGAAAGAGAAAAGTCCGATTGAAACGACTTAGGTATCACCCATGTCACTAGATTCAATCATAGTGCCAAACTAAAGGCAGACGGAGCCGTGGCAAAACTGAGAAGACTGCTACTGATAAACACCGGTAGCCCCCAACAAATATGAGTAGCAAAGGAAAGGATTTACCACATCAATAAATCACATGAAAATGAAGAACGAGCAAAGGGCTGTGTAAACCAGAGATATAGGGTAGTATTGCCAGCTAAAGAGTTGTATTGCTAGCAAGAGGTCGACGGCCAGAGGCATCGACAGTGAGGATAGGTGGCAGCAGCACGAGGGTCATACCTGACGAGGGTTGAACCAAAAAAGCAAGTTGAACCAAGAGGAAGTCAACGAGGGCCATGGTTGCACACTAGGATGGTCGAACCAGAGCGAAGGCGCGAGGGTTTCGGTGTTGGGACCAGAGGCAAACCAGAAGCTAGGGTTCTGATGAGGCTAAGAGGGTCGACTAGGCTAAGAAGGTGAACCAGAAGGGTGTCACTGAAGTTGAAAGCGCGAAACAGAAAGGTTTGAACCAAAGGTCAGGGTTTCGACGAGGCTGAGAGGTATCCGCGAGGGCTATGGTGTCGAACCACAAGAGTGTCGGGCTTCTGCGAGCCTAGAGGTGAGGGAGGAGCTACAAACCAAAAGGCTAGGGTTCCGACGGGGCTACCTGTCGGCGGCAAGGAGGTTTGGGATTTTCTTTTCTGAGTTTGGCTTTGATACTAAAAAAAATAAAATAATTGTATAATTTCTGATTTACCTTCAAAGATGCATAGTTATCTATTTATATTGATGAAGCAGGATTACAAAAAGAAAGAAAATAATTTCGCAAATCAAATCATAATCAACAAGATATTAATTTCCTAATGTGTTGATTGTAGTATCTACCCATAATTAATGAGATCCTAATTGCCTTCTAATATTGCTTGCAATAGATCCAACTGTTACAAGACAATATTACTTTGACCCCCTTATTTGTTTCTTCGTCCGAATAGACTACAAACATATTCACTAAGTCGGTAGGACCTTCTCTACTCAGGTCGTGAATTGTCAAGTTAGATTTGACTGACATCTTTGCTCCAAGAGGGGGGGTATTGTAAGTAATATATATTAGGAAACTGGGATCCCTTGATTTATTGTCTTATCATTCAATTATTTTTTTCCTTTATTTCTGATTTTGCCAATAGCCAACTAGGCTTGCCTTTGCCCCCAACAGACAAAGAGATGGCCATTTCTCATAGGAGGTAAGCCAATTTTACAAAATTGTTTTATTCTTTTGGGGAAGGAAAAGGAAAAACTATAGCTTTGTGATGCGGTCAACATATGGAATGTCAACCCATAGAATTAGGAAATTATATTATTTAGATATTATTTAAGATATTATATTATTTAGATATTATTTTATTTTCTTTCTAATTAATTAAGATATTATATGATCTTGTTTCCTTTAGTTAAGTATTCAAGTTTCTATTTTTAAACTAGGGTTTAAGTCTATAAATAAGTTGATCCTCCAATGTACTAAACAGACTTTGAATGAATAAAATTTGAGTTTTTAAGTTTAGGTTGTTAGTTTTAGAATTTATTTTCTGCTCTATAGTTTCTAGTTCTTTAATTGCCGGCGATCCAACATCAATTGGTATCAGGTCCAAATCGATGCACCTCCAAAGTCTTATGCCACTGCCGTTGTCCAGCGCTGGCCAAGCCCGCCGCCTAAGTCACCACCATTGGCGTCAACTGCAATCGCCGTCGCTACCACCACGACCATCGCCACCATCCCTTGCCTATGCCACCATCTTCGTCACCTTCGGCCTTTGCTGCCACTTCCATCGTCATGCCATCACTACTTCTATCTCAGTCGAGCTCCTTTGCAACCGCCATCGTCGCCTCCCACATCATCGCTTGCCTTTGTCATTTTCAATCGCTGCCACCACGTTCAGTCGTCGTTTGCCCCATCGCTAGAGTTGCCGTCGCCGTCGCCGCCGCTGCCGCCACCTCCTTCTCCTTGGTCACCGCCGGCTTCCTAGTTTCCGCCGCCTCAAGTCCAAAAGCCTAGCTCCCCCTTTTTCATTTCCCTAAAAAACTAAACCCTAAACCTAGCCCATTTATCTTAAGCTATTTAACCCGACCCACATAAACCTAGCTTCCCCTTCCACTTAAACCAGCCCATTTAATTCCAAATCCAGCCCACTTAATTCTAGCAAGCCCATAACCCATTTAATTCCAAACCCTTTTTAACAGCCCAAGCCCATAACGCAAAAAAACCTTTTTTTTAAATATTTTTCGTCTATCTCATTTATCTGTGATGTCTCCATCTTCTACTTCCGTCAAATCATGCAAACTTCCTCTACGTTACTTGTTACTATTGAATTGTCCCACAACGCCCAGTTTGAGCTCCATCTGTGCAGTTTATAAAGTTTAGTTTCTCCTTTCCTTAACACCTGGGTTCTAAAGAGTTGTGTGGGCTGAGTTTTTCAACTTGATATCAGAGCAGAGTTACTCTTCTCCCAACATGCCGGGTATCCGACCGTTGTGGTCCAGGAGGTGTGTTGGATTATTCCACATCGCCCATTAAGAGATTCCTCTGTGTAGTTTATAAAGCTCCAGTACCTCTTTCTTTAACACCTAAGTTTTAAGGAGTAGTGTGGACTGGACTTTTCAACTTGGTATCAGAGTTGGGTTGCTCGCTTTCCAGCGTGCTGAGTATCTGGCTGCTATGATCCAGGGGGTGTGTTGTCCCACATCGCTCAGTTTGAGACCCATCTATACGGTTTATAAGCCTCAGTTTCTCTTTTCCTTAACATCTAGGTTTTAAGGAGTTGTGTGGGCTGAGTTTTTCAACTGTTACCACACGAATTCTTCGCTGTTAGCCAAAAATCATTTCTTTTACCATACAAAATATTTGCCAAGACCTACCCCCCAAAAAAGTCTATTGCTGCCACATCTGCACCACGTAAGGAACTCCTACAAACAAGGCTTTGAACTGTGGGATTATTTATTTATTTATTAAAAAACATAGCCAAAAAAGGGGAGAGTCAAAAAAACGGAACAAGTGAAAAAAAAAAAGGTAAAAAAAAGGAATTGTAAAAAAAGATAATCAATTTCTTTGAAGAAAATATGCAATGTATTTTACACCCCCTCCGGTGCAAAATAGATGACCTCGAAAAGGCACTGATAGTAATTAATAGGCAACTAATTTTCAATAACAACCTCATGCAACACAATTCAAGGGTTTTCGATTATTTTTTAACGTTCAAAAATTTATTACAATTGTCAGACACTTGCCGTGCCCTAGGTCAAATGTTGCTAATCAATTCATTTTTGGCTTACGTCAAGAGACTTAAGATGAGATGTAGCATTCTTATAACTTAGAAGATACCTATGAGGACGATTTAGCGGTAGAGGTTTATTTAGAGGAAGAAGAAATTCTTCATCCTAAACCCATTTCCTCGCTGCCATTTCTTAAGTCCGCGAATGCTCCTCCTCTTCAAGCTCCGACCATGCACGACATGCCGTTACAACAAATGCCTCCACCACTGTAACCCTTTCAGTATGAGCATACAATTCATTTCCATCAGATTGATTTTGTGGGCGTTAAAAATTTCTGCTGGTTATCAAACCTTATTTGGTGGCTACAACAGTACTTACGATCACGCTTTATTGGTGCAACAAGAACCGAAAACTATTGATTTATTCACACTAGTTTATCTCGCATAGTCGCATTCAGTACTTCTGGCCGAACTCAAGAACGAGTTTTTGTTCTCAGTAGAGGAGAATGATGCGGTCAACATATGGAATGTTAACCCATGGAATTAGAAAATTATATTATTTAGATATTATTTAAGATACTATATTAATTAGATATTATTTTATTTTCTTTCTAATTAATGAGGATATATATGATCTTGTTTATTTTAGTTAAGAATTCAAGTTTCTATTTTTAAATTAGGGTTTAAGCCTAAAAATAAGTTGGTCCTCCAATGTATTAAGCAGACTTTGAATGAATAAAAATTGAGTTTTAAAGTTTAGATTGTTAGTTTTAGAATATGTTTTCTGTTCTTTAGTTTTTAGTTCTTTAATCGCCGGCCCTCCGGCATCATTTTGGCTTAGGTATATTAAGAGAAATTTGATTGATTCAAGCATTAGTAGAAGCATAAAGAATTTCCAGAAGAGAGAAATAAAAGATGAAGTAAAATAATCAAATCATCAATACGTACCCATCCATTTCAGGCATCTGAATATCCATGAAACAAGCATCAAAATTATGCGGCAACTGGAGCAATACAAGAGCCGCTTTGCCACTCTCAGCACATTCCACATCAGCCCCAAGCTTCTTGAGTGCACCAGCAGCAACCCTGCGGTTCACTCTGTTGTCATCGACCACCAAGATTTTCTTTCCACAAAGCAAGCTCCGAAGGAAAGCAGGTCCATTAACCAGGTCTTTGCCTTGTGTTTTCTTCCCCATTCTGAAGACCTGTTGAAGACATGCTGCCACCATACTTTCTCTCAAAGGTTTCATGATCACAGTATCGGCAAAACCTGCTTGTTTTGCTTTGTCAAACTCAGCTCCAGTAATACTGGTTGCAAGTAAGATCATCTTAGGCAATATAAATGCGTGATCATTCTGTTTCCAGTCAAGTAGCCGTAAATCTAGACTAGCATCCTCACCAAACATCCACAGATCCTTCTCAACTAGAATCATGTCTGGTTGCCTTCCATTTCTGCCATGGTCATAAGTAATTTAATTCAAGAAGTTGAATGATATTACTTCAGCACATAGTAGCAGTAAGTCTTAATTATATCTAAACATAAAAAATAAAGAATAAATATCTTAGTTTTCTTAAAGATTGTTCTTATAGCAAGTTAGAGAAAGATTCTTTTGGTCAAGCTTCTTCTGTTGTCATCTTTGGGGAGTACAACTAGCAAGGATCAAAATTTCTTCTTGGTGAATGGTTTGGGCGGTTCGTAAACCGAAATGCTGCGAAATTCTAATGGAAATAGGAAAAATGGAAATATTAGGAAACATGAATTAAAATATATTTTTATGTGATTCTAAGGTTAGCAATCAAAAATTTATTCTTTTTAGCGTATTTGAATATAGACAACTTTTTTAGAATTGGAATAATGTGAATACCAAACACTTTGAAAGTCAAATAATGTCAATTATTTCATTACTACCCAAAACCATGTAGGGATTAAAAGAAAACAAATATAAGAAAATAAAAAATTCTAATATTGGTAGGGGACTGAATGGAAACAAAAAATGTTGAAGACAATCTGTATAAAGGGTAACATAAAAAGAGAATAAGTGATTTAATGATGCTTGTTGTCTTCTTCTCGCTCTCTCTCATATTCTTCTTTATAATTTCTATGATACTTTAATAAATTTAAGGTCTTTTGTGGTCTCAAAATCTCTCTCCCTTTCCTCCCTCTTTTATTTCTCTTCCTACCTCTCTCTCAGTCTCTATATACAAAAAGAGATCAATCAAAATGAGCATTGTTGGGTATTGCTAATAAATGTCAAAAAGGACTCATTGTTTTGGACCTTTGGTATGTTTCATAGTGTTTCAATACGTTTCAGGCAATTTCAGTGTGTTTGGTCTGTTTCACCATGTTTCGGTGGAAATATTGAAATCTTGATATTCCACCAATGATTTGTTTCGATTTCCTAGAAATGAAAACATTCCTACTGTTTTGATGGAAACGAAATGAAAATTTGTTCCTCGAGTACAAGCATGCATTACTTATCAATAGAAATTTAGTTGGGACTACACTTGGGCAATACTTTCTAGATTTTCCTGGCACACAAAAGCTTAGAATTTTTTATGCCGGGATCGGTTTTCAGAGTAACTCCTGTTGGAGTTTCTTTCCCTGCCATGCTGTTTGTAGGTCTGGTAAACATGCAGATCTTGTGACAGATAGGACTCACCAGAGATCATGGTTTAGCTAACTAGATAATCCAAAATCCTTGTATCTATGTGGCCTTTCATCAATTGTTAGTACTCTGAAAATGTGTAAGCTTATGTTCTGGCGTGACAACGGAAAAATATAATAGGGTGGAAAATGATAATAATAATAATAATAATAATAATAATAAGCAAAGTAAAGTGTAGCAAATTTCTCAAGGTCCTCATCTCAAAATGTTACAAACTCCACTGCTTTGGGCACAATAAAACCCCACAACTCACTGTTGACTTCGATCTGGTTTTCATCATTGTCAAAGCAAAGTCCCTCAAAGGATCAAGTCTATCGAATCTCAAAATATTACAAACTCCAGTGCTTTGGGCATAATAAAAACCGACAACTCACTGTTTCTCTATGAATTCCCAAACCATGATCCCAATAGCACCAAATTATTGGAGTCTAAAATTACAAGAAAACACTAAAAGAGGTTTCTCTAGTACATACCCATGTAGGAGGAAACAAAAACTATAAAAATGAAATACCAAAGAAAAAGATCTGAGACTATATGAAAAGGAGGGGGAATAAATGATTGTCTACTTTTGAAGGACCACTTAAATCGAAAAGAAATGGCAAAGAAAGCGTTTATACAACTTTTAAGAGTTCCAAGTTGTTTTTCTTTTCAATCCTGTGCTAACAAGATTGTGCACAGCTTTTGCCATTTTGACATCGCAGAGACAGTACACAACCAAACCAAACCAAACCAAGCCAACAAACAAAACATAGGCTTGTGTCCCAGTCAATTAGAATCGGCTCCATGTATCCTTTTTAACCGTTCTACTCTGTCAAGATATATATGTCCAATTACTTTCAATAAGCACATATCAGCAAGAGAAAGTATCAGGGGTTTAAAACAGTTAATTGATGACAACATCAGGCCTAGCCATATCAAAAAGAGAGAGAGAGAGAGAGAGAGAGAACTTAAATCTATTGGGCACAGACGTAAAATTAATTTAAATTAATTAAAGTTGGAAAATTTCAAATTCCTCATGGATAACAAGGATTTGGAGCTAATTAAACATTTAAAAAATATAAATTATGAAACAAAACTAATACTTACTTTGATCCTTTTTCTCTATTTTTGCCAGAAATAGCAACTGCCATCCCAATGCTACTTACAACCTCAACTAGGATACCTAGTCTCTTCAGATGGTATCTGGTTACAGCTGCTCTAACTGGTTTCCCATCAACCACGATTGCTTTCAATCCTTTAAATCCACCAGGCAGATCATCATGGAGTGGTTTTTTCATCTCCCGAAATGCATTTTTCTCACATCTTCTAAAGACTGAAGTGAATGAAAATGTGCTTCCAACTTGAGGTCGGCTAAGGAAATTTATCTGACCACCCAGCAGCTCAACAAGACACTTGCTAATGCTCAACCCAATACCTGTTCCTCCATAATTCCGAGATGTGGAACTGTCAGCCTGCATGAAAGGCATGAAAACCCGCTCCTGGGCACACACAGGGATGCCAATCCCTGTATCTTCCACCCATACCAACAAAGTAACATTCTGAGAATTCTCCTGAGAGGCCATCGGGAACTCTTCATCAGAAAATAAATTCGTAAAGCTGCGGTCATCAACTGCTTCACAACCGCTTAAGGTTTTAAACTGACAGCCACCTGACAGAACCACTCCGGAACCTCCATTCAAACAGGATTCAGCTTTTGCACCCATTACCGTCTTTGCATGTTCTGCTAGATGAACTTGAACAAATATATGTCCTTGCTCTGTGAACTGACAAAGGCTAAATTTTAAAAGCATATACAATATTGAGCAGGTGAAAAAATAAATAAATAACTTAAGTATCTTAGGAATATATAATTTTAAAAGTAAGAGAGAAATGGCAAGTTGGGAAAAGAATACTTTTTTATTTCCTTTTTTCCCCCTTAGCCAGTAAGTTGGAAAAAATAGGCAGCAGTTAACCTTAAATCCCAGGGCTTCACCAGTCAAATGGACTATTGAAAAAGTAAAATAAGAATAAATAAACATTCTATGGCATAGCAATTAGAGTAGTGATGTTTGAGTGCTTCACTTACTTTGACAGAATTCCCAACAAGATTTGTGACAATCTGTCGTAATCTTCCAGGATCCCCCATAACAATTTGAGGAACTTTATCAGAAACGAACACGGCAAGCTTCATTCCCCAATTTATTTTCAGAATTGAGTTGAGAGTGAATAAAAATCCACCATGAATGGCACCAGTCATTGATTAATCCAAAAGAAATCCGTGCATAGAAAGGGTCCAAAAATAAAAAATAACAGAAGAAAACACAGTCAGTTAAAAGCGGTGAAATATGTACCAGTTCACAACTTAATCAAAACCAAATCAAACCAAGACTTGTGTTCCAATCATTTGAGGTAGCTATATGAATCTTTCTTTTCCATTCTACTCGGTCAAGGGTTTATATGTTGAGATAAATTTAATAATTTAAATATTTTAACTTATTAAGTATTTTGAGCAGAGCAGAACAAAATAAATATTTTGAGCACCTTAAGGAAACAATGTCTTCGGGAATGGATATAGAATTTGAACTTGTTCAAGTCTTTATATGTTACCTCAACGCCTTTGTGCCTAGACTTCTCAGAGAATAAGGAGAGAACATCATCTAGTATTGAGCGAATGTCAAATGGGACTGCCTCCAACACTAACTTGCCAGCTTCAATTTTTGCCCGGTCAAGTACTTCATTTATTAAAGTTATCAGTGCCTTTCCACAAGCTTGAGCAGTTTCAGCGTAGTCCCTTTGGGTTGAACTCAAATCGGTATCTAGAAGCAGGGCAAGCATTCCTGCACGTGCATGAACAAGAGACAGCATCGCTGTAAAAAGGATTTAGATCTCTAATAATATTTACGGCCTTACATGGATTTTAAATCAAGAAGGGATATTTGACATACCAAGGACTCCATTCATGGGTGTTCTAATTTCATGTGAGACAGTAGCTAGGAACTGGCATAATGACCCCCCAAAACAAAAGGCAAAAGGAAAAAAGGAAATTGGGTTAAAAGGTTTCCAATAGATTTGTTTGACAACAGGAACTAAATCATGCTCTTGAAACGGGTTTGCTGTGAGACCTGGGATTTGGCAATATCAGCAGCTTCTGCTCTGACTTTCAATCTCTGCATTTCATGGAAATCGTCCTCGACTTTAACAATATGTATCGCCGCACCATATATCACGTACCCGACTAGGAAACCAATGACGAAGAAAAAGAAAGAATTGGTGAGCGTTGTCCATGATGTGGGTGCCTTCTGAAGGTACCTGCTCAGTATTCCAAATCCAAAAAATGAGTAACATTTGAAGACAATAACCTTACAACTCTCTCTTTCTTTCAGGTTAGGACCAATTCGCTGGTTGCCCTTAAAGGATGTGTAAGACCTTGCTTTCCATATGAATAATAAAAACTAGGGGCTGGGTGAACTTACCTACACACCATGTGGTGCTTCCTAAATGGATCTCCAAAATCAAGAGCACTGACACGCTGGAGGGACAGGTCACCATCTTGATATTGGTGTCCGTACATAATTAAGGGTTCTGAAGAATTAGTAACATCATACACATTCACCACAATGGCTTGGTTCCCAGCAAGTTGCCCAAGCAAATTCTCAACAAGGGACTCAACATCAAAGGCCCCACCAAGATATCTGCATTGAATAAGAACTTTTTAGCCATATGTAGAATTTTACAAGAACAGATGCAACAGGAAGAGAATTAAGGCGAACTAGAGGAAGAAGAGAAGAGAGAGAGTCTAGTCTGACACTTCCTACTCATTTTAGCACCCCTTATACTGTCGTACAAGAAACAAAGTAAAACTCCAAGCATTTTCTAACAATATCCCATTCATATCAAAACAAGAACGAGAACAACATAAAACTCCAAGCATTTTCCAACACTATCCCATTTATATCAAAAGAAGAACACGAATATTATCCCTACACATGCAAATCCCAAACATTATAAGCATATAAAAATGACATTACTCTAGACATATAAAGCATGTGTAGCAAAAAATGGCCCACACGGCTAATTTAAATTGTTGATAGAAATTTCAATCAAAATTCAGTTAGAAGTTTAAATTTGGAAATCTATATTTGTCCAAAGGAGAGCAAATTATTCCACAGCAAAACCACTTATCATTAATGAAGAAAAAAAATAATTACACGCACAATATACACTGAATGTCCAAATCTAGCGAAACAAGCTTTGCGCAAACAAACAAACAAAAAAAAACAATGTTTCAAGCACTCCACCGTCGACCCCCCCAGCCCCCCAAAAGAAAAAAAGAACAAGATCAAGATGAATAAATACGTAAACCAAAAAAGTAAAATGACTTTATGTTCAATCTGAGATGGAACTTAGCTCAAACAACAGCACATTATACCAATCTCCGAGAAAAGGCTACGGTTGGATGCCAGACCTTACAAAATGACTGCTCTCATAATCAAACCCTCATTCCTAGACAACAGCCCAAAATATTCACCAATGCACCAAGCAATGTACCCAATACCTCTATCGAGAGGGACAAATAAAAAGAAAAAAGGGTCTGTCTAATGGAAACTGAATGTTTTAGTAAATCAATTGCAGTGAACACTTTAAGTTGCCAAAATAATACTTTCCGTCACTTGAGGTTAATTTATATTCAATGCAAGTTTAGTTTAGAAACAATGGCCACTAAGTGCAACCAATGATATGTGAAAAAAAACAAAAACAAATACAAGTCTTTCAGACTTGACCATTGGCATATTTAGACTTTTTTTTTTTAGCTTTTACAAATTGTTTTTTTTTTTTTTGGGCGGTAATTGTTTTGCAAATTGTTATCCATTGTGCACAATCAAATGGATGTATCTGCGAAGTAGTTAAAAAGATTGAGTTTTCTATGCATAATTTTGGTTCACACAAAATGACAAGGTACACCAGGATCCCCATTGCTTGGGCACAAAACCTGAAATCCAGTTATTACTTTCATTCCATAATGCAGATTGATGGTAATGTTGTGACTGCTAAAAGACCAAATACAACAAAGGCCTCCAGGGGATTCAAAATATTTTTGTACTAGCAATACAAGCAATAAGACAGGATATAGAAAGAAGAAAATGTTACTGGAATTAAACGTCACAATGTCACACCTGCAATGTGCCATTTGGTTAAAAACCACCTCTATGCAGCTGACTGTATGTCAGCAGAAGCCAAGTGAAGGTAGTAAAAAACTCCTTGGTCAAAATTTTTTTGTTAAACACAAGTTGAAATAAGAAGTCAACGACAAAAATGTTAAGCTCTCATCCTTCCCGGCAATTCCTTCACTTGTTTTTATTGGGTTCTCCTCACTGACCCATAAATTATCATTCTATATTAGATCTGCAAGCAAATCTTGAATGCCCAAAGAAAACGACAAACACTAGGCATACCCTGCAGTTGCTTGAATGCGTTCTTCCACTGATGGGTTTGGAGGGAGCTTGGATTTGTAAACAGGGAATGTCAACACAACCCCCAGATGATGAGAACACAACAGCCTGAAGGGGCTTGTAAGAACTGCTTTTCCAGTGGCCCTGGCCCTTAAAATGTTTTCACGGTCCTCCTGCATCAAGGAGTGGATACATACAGGTCACCATCAAACACCCAATTGATCTAGACAAGTTTGGTCTCAAGTCCTTCGTTATAGCGTGGTTCACACTGCCCTTTCTCGATGATCCGAACTGTTCATATTGTAGAACTCATTTAAAAGCTTGTGATTACCAATCTCCGATCAACTTGATTTTTTACATGCTTGATCTTCTCAACATACTCTACAACATGAACGGTTTGAGTCATCAAAATGAGCTAGCACAAGCTAGCATGACACTTATAATGAAGGATTGGAGATCTCGGAGCCAGACAGAATCATATAACCAGGGAAAAACAATAAACTCAAAATCAATAAATTACCTCCCCTGACATCATATCAAGTGATCCAATGTAGGAAACTGTTTGTTGAGAGAATATCACGGGGGCATACTCGTCCCGGATGGGTGAAGGCTCCTTCTCCATTGTCCTTATCGTCCAACCGTGTTTCCTCTCAAATTCTTCCCTCTCTGAGCTAACCACCCTTTGTGCATAGGCTACCCCACTCAACAATGGCCGCTCAAAGGCCGTCCGAGCCGTGTACTCCGCAAAAGTTTCCTATATTGCTTGGAGTGAATCATTAACCAAACCACTCAAAACTCAGACATATCATCAAAGAACACAGCATTTTAATGCCCAAAATCAAAAAAACCAAATACAACGTAAAAGCAAGCAAATTAAAACCTGATTAATTGCAGATGGGTTCTTGTAAATCATCAAAGAACGCAACATTTTAATGCCCAAAATAAAATATATTAAAAAAAACAATCGAACATAAAAACAAGGAAATTAAAACCTGATTAATTGCAGATGGGTTCTTGTAAAGCGTCAAAGAACACTACATTTTATTGCTCAAAAAAAAAAATACAATACAACGTAAAAACAAGCAAATTAAAGCCTGATTAATTGCAGATTGGTTCTTGTAAATCATCAAAGAACACATCATCTAATAGTAACCCAAAATCGAAACCTAATATAAAAAAAAACAAGCACAAACCTGATCAATTGCCGAAGGGTTCTTGAGATAATGAAAAGTTGAGACGAGGATTGCGAGGGCGTGGACATGATTAACGCTGACCCTGAATTGATCTTGAAGCATCCTGGCCCGCTGATCGCACATGCTCACAAGCACCTCCTTCCTCCTCTCCTTGTTACCCGCATCCATTCTCTTGTAGATTCCGTAGCTAAAAAGTGACACAAACATCATCCAAAGCACAAAAATTCTCGTCAGCCAAGCTCTGTTCAGGAATGCGTACTTCCTTTTTGTGCCCAATTGCTCATTCAACCCCACAGCCACCAAGTGGTGGCCTTGCTTCTTCGGAGCCCCCATCACCACAAAACTGCTTCCTCTCTGTTTTTTCTCTCTTCGTGGTCTTCCTCTCTTTCCCACTTTATTTCTGAGCTAAATAAACAAAAACCCAGTGAATAAATTTGTACATACATACATGGGTCACGATTCTTTCAAAAGTGCAGACAGTTTTTTTCAGAAGCATTTTTGATGCAGTACAGAGAAGGTACTCTCTCTACTTAACTGTTCATCATTACAGCTTTGTTTTGCGTGATTCAAATTATGAGAACCACAAAACCCTCACATGCAAAAAAATAATAATAATGAGCAGTCCTTTCTCTCTCTCTCTCTCTACATTGTCCATCTTTTGAGAGTTCAAACAAGCCATGCTTATTCCATAGGAGGTTTTTTTTTTTGGGACCTGAAACTCCATTGAAGAAAGAGATATATACGTAACTTCAAAGACTCTAATCAATGTGCATAAAAAATCAATGACTCTAATCACATGTGCAAACAAAGCAGAGCACGTTCACTGTTCTCTCTTCCTGCTTATATTATTTGCATAAATTAAGATTCACTGTTCTCTCTCCCTGCTTATATTTACATAAACTAATAATTGAGTTTGTCAGCTTTCTCTACAGTAACAGCTTTAAAGCTGTTGGGCTTTAATTAAATTTAATAACTATTTTAGTTCGTTTCAATGTAAATTATCTATTTTTTACTGTTTGTTTAACAAAATGTGCATAAAATAATTTTTTTAAATAAAATATTTTATATTATAAGATAAAAATATTTTTTTAATAAATTAATAAGTTGTTTTCTGTTTTTTAAAAAATGTGTCTTGAATTTAATTCTTCTCAAATTTATAAATTTTATTTTTCAATTTTTAAAATGAAGACACATAAGCTAACAGCAGAAGAACTACTGTTTGGAATAATTATTTTAAAACTTTTTTTACATGCCCTTTTTTGTCTTTAATATTTTTTTTATTTAATTCAAACAATTATACATTTTAGATTTTATCTCGTCATGAGAAATCGAAAATATAAAAAAATAACCAATTTGTTTTTTTTAAAGTTTATATAAGACCAAAAAAGTTTTAAACATTTTTAAAAAAAAAATTTGTTTTTAGTGAATTTGTTTTACGTTAGTTTAAATAATGATATTTTTTAAAATTCTCTCGTTACGAGAAACTAGAAAAGTAAAAACAAATTACTAAATTTTTTTAAAAAAAACTCATATAAGACGAAAAAAGCTTTAAAAAGATTTTTTTCATCTTTAGTGAACATTCTTTGCGTTAGTTCAAATAATTATACTTTTTAAACTTCCCTTGTTACGAAAAACTAGAAAAATAAAAACAGATGACTATATTTTTTTAAAAAAAAATGCTCATATAATCTTTAATGAAATTTTTTACATTAATTCAAACAATGATACTTTTTAAACTTCTCTTGTTACAAAAAATCAAAAAAGTAAAAACAAATTACTTAAAAATAATTTAAAAAATCGTATAAGAAGAAGAAAAAAAGCTTTAAATAAGCTTTTTAAAGTTTTTTTTATTTTTAGTGAATTTTTTTTACGTTAGTTCAAACAATAATATTTTTAAAACTTCTCTTTGTAACACTAAACAAAACGACATATACTTTTAGATTTATTTTATAATGATGAATCAAAAAAATAAAACATCTAGACCAAAAAAATAAAAAAAATTCAAAAAAAACGAAAAAATTCGAGGAAAAAATTGCATAAAAAGCTATCCTAAACAGTAACGAAATTTTAAGAGGCATCGGACCAATTTCATTTCATAACTTTGTTGTGAAAAATGTCTTATTTCAATTTACCAATAAAAAATTTTATTTTAAAAATATTTTTCATGTATTAACCGAACAGTAAAAAATAAAAATGGTAAAATAAATTTTTTTCCCTAGTGTTGTTACATTAGAAAAATCGGACTCCAAACTAATTAAATTAAACGAACTGAACTCCTCAAGAAAATATTCGAGAGTTATGCCTCGAATACAACCAGCTAAGCACAATCTCATTCGGATACTCTGCAGAGAGAGAGAGAGAGAGAGAGAGAGAAACGAAGGCGAATCTGTCTTTGAGTTGATGGAACTGTTTATGGTTTACTTTTGTTGATGATCCTCACCGTGCGGGTAATTTCATTTATATAGCTTTTTTTTTATTTTTCAGTAAAAAAAAATTATGTTTACTCATGATACATTTTAAATTTCTGACGTTACAAGAAAATTAAAAAAATATAAAAAAAATTCAAATAAGACAAAATAATCACTTTAAGACTTTTATGTGGCTTTTTTTAATTTTTAGTGAATTTTTTTCAATTTTTTTTTAAAATGATTATATTTTTAAATTTATTTTATCATAATAAATCTAGAAAATAAAAAAATTAGCTCAAAAAATCATAAAAGAAATCATAAAAAAACAAAGAAAAAACTATAAAAAAATCATTAAAAAAAAACTAAACTAAACCAAACAGAGAACTTTCCAAATCTCCGTCCCCATGTGTGTCTCTGGGTAAGAATTTTTTATTGGAGACATATCTTCATTACCTTACTTTTTAAAGCAACTGAATCGAATTTGAGGATTTTTGCAGATACGCTCTTGTCCCCTCAAAAACCATAAACTAATGGGAGGGACATTTATTCAGTCCTTGATGTACTTATAGTGCATAGTTAGATTAATTTTGGGATTAAAATGAGTTTATTTTGATAATTTAAATTATTAATTTTATTATTTTAATGGATTTATTATGTAAAAAATAAAATTGATCAATTATCTTTAAGTATTTGAATAAATTAACATTTTTATTAAAAAAATAAACAATATCTAAATTTTATTATTTATATTTTTAATACAAGTGTGATTTGTTAAGATACTCAATAATATTTAATTAAATTAATTTTTTACATAAATAATTTACACATTAAGAATAATAAAATAAACGGATCGAATCGTTTAGTTGATAATAGTGTAACTTTTGTACTAAATGGTGTTCGGTTGATAATAAGATAAGAGAAGAATAAATAGTACTTTATTTAATTTAATATGCTTTTAGTGGTATTAAATTTAGTATTAAAGTTAGGTATCTTTCTCTTCGCCTTCACTTTTCAAAAATAAGAATTCCGAGTCATTCTTTGAATATAAGAGCTGCTCCAAATCGAAATCGATAATGAATCCCGAACTTGCCCACGCTCATCCAAATTGGTCTCAAAGTCAAGTCAGTGGTGCGAAGAAAATTGAGGGAGAACCGTCCAGCAAGGTTGCAAGGGAAAGGTCAGCAGTACAGAAATGTCTTTTTAGAAAGTAAGAAAATTCCTTACAAAGCATAAATTACAATTTTTGCAATATTTTTCTAATATACACAAAATAAATATAATTGAATCAAAAGGTCCCCAAAATGTTAAGCATGCATAAACATGAGAGCATTAGCGAGGATCAATTCAATGAGACAAACAATACATAAGACAAACAATAATATACTATGATCAAAGACCACTCATAAATTAACCAAAAATACACAAAGAAACAAACATGCACAAATATGTATTTTTTGTGTATTTATGAAAGCACACAAAATGAAACAAATGACAAAGGCTAAATTGACCAAAAATGAAGGAAAATATTATTTTTTGTGTATTAATCTCGCTTTTTTATAATATAGGACAAAATAACCCATCGTTCCCTTGGGACAGCAATAATCCCACAAACCCTCATTTGGCGAATTGCCTTAAAGCCAACTTTTTGGCCTTTTTGGCTTAAAGCCCAAAAAATCAAAAAGTCAAAAAATCTTGTTTTTCAACTCCCAGCTTTTACTCTATAGACTTTTTAATTTTTTCGCTTTTTTGATAATAATTTTCAATTTTATCTTTTGGCCTTTTAACTTGACAAAACTTTATTTAAAATGAAGGACAATCTTAGAATTTCACATCTGCCTTATTTGGCTAGTTTGGTGGCTTAAAAGTCTTAGTTTTCCAACCAAACAAGCTTTTGACTTTTTACCTTAAAGTGTTTTAAAGCTAAAAAAATCAGCTTAAAGCCAGTTTGCCAAACGAACACATAGGTTACTAAATTAGTTGAAGAAGTTTTTATACCCCTTCTATTTGCTTTCCAAACACATAATTATGAGGGAGTATATTTAAATAGAGAAAAAATTAATTAGAAGTCCAATTTAGAGAACTTGTATTCCACTAAGTTCTAATCACTTTTTAAATATTCCACTAAATTTTACATTTTAAATTTATAATCCTTTTTGACAAATATATCCCTCTCCTATTCGTGTGAATCTCCTCTCCCTAATTGAACCACTTGATCTAGGAGGAAGAGGTCATGGTAATGGTGGCAAAGTGACATCGAGGAAGAAGATATGGCGACGGCGATGAGTCCAGGGGAGACGGTGACAAGTCCAAGGGAGATGGCAACAGCGATAGTGACAGTGACAGTGACAGCTACGAGTCTAGGGGTGACGGCGAGGAGACGGTGACGGCGGGGGCGAGATGGTGGTAGTGGTGGTGGTGGTGGTGGTGGCAGGGTGATGGTGGTGGTGGCGAGGTGGTGGTGGTGGTGGTGGCGGCGGGGGCGGGGGCGAGATCTGTGTATTGATTTTTATTCTGTATTCCAATTGATCCTCTCTCTCTCTCTCTCTCTCTCTCTCTCTGAGTGTGTGTGTGTGTGTGTTTTTATGTGTTTCGATTAAAACTGCACGTAAGGTATTTGATGAAATATGTGGATGAGGCCAAACAGTGGATGATAAACATTTGATTCAAAAACGATATGAGATATTTTCCCTAAATGTCTCATTTGTAGGTAAAATGTTTCATTTTGTTAATAATACATTTATGTAGTCATGTATCGATAATGAGACATTTGTTAATTTCGTAGATTAAATACCTCATTTGTCAAGTTTGTAGACAAAATGTCTCATTTAAAAAGTTTGTAGGAAAAATGTCTCGTTTATGGGGGGTGGTGGTGGTAGTGGTGGCGTAGTGGTGGTGGTGGTGGCAACGGTAGCAGTGGCGGTGACATGGTGGTGGTAGTGGTGGCGGCGGCAGCGGTGGCGTTAGTGGTGGTAGCGGCGACGACGACGACGACGGTGATGATGGTGGTGATGAAGAGTGGTGTTGGCGGTGATAGGGAGTATATGTTATATTAGAGGTAATTTTAGTACGTAAAATATAAAATATGACTTAATAAAATATAATTATTATGTGGAACTTATTAGAATACAAGTTTTCTAAATGGAACTTAGCCCAAAATCACCCATTTAAATGGTCTATCATCCTCAGAATAATCATGCATTTAAACATGGCCTAAACCAATAATCCCAATTCCCTAAAATAAATTTGTTCACTCAAAAAAAGAATATTTGTGCAAAATATCCACCCTTGTATTGATTTAAACTACAAGTTTAATTGTCAACTATATAATAAATTACACAATTTAGATTAATAAAAAATAAATATTATTAGCCTAACTTCTAAATTGTAATGGGGTATTTGGCTAAACTTTTCAAACTAGCTTTTAGTTTTTACTTTTTTTTTATTAATTTTAACAGAAAGATAATATTTTTTTTAAATACTCACAACTTTTATTACAAAATACGATTTATAAACTACTAATTTTATCAATACCAAACATCCACAATGAACAAAATAACACTCTAAACTTTTTCACCACTTACTCCCTTTCTCAAAACAACTCTACACATATTTTTAAAAATATTTAAATATAATCGATATTAACAATTGTTAGAACAAGACAACCCAAGAGGGGATGAATTGGGTCTTTAAAAAAGTAACAACTAATTTTTTTTTTCAAAACTCTTTTAATATTACAATTAAATAAAGCAAATTAAGTAAATATTGAAGCAATACAAATATTTAAAGATGAGAGATAGAGAGATAAAATCGAATGCCAATGATTTATAGTGGTTCGGCTTTATCTTAGCCTACGTTCACTCCTCAAGTTCTCCCTTGAGTATTTTTACTATATAGAATACTTTGCGAGCGTATTTCAAGCCTTTACAATCTTCAAAACTTCGCTTAAATGAACTGAATGTTTATGGACACATTCACAAGTCTAATAACTTCAAGAAGATCCTATGAAAACAAATTCCTGTTTTCTTCTAATCTCTCTTGAATTCTTCTTTGATGAGATTTACTCACTCACTCAAAGGATAAAGGGTGAGTCATCCTTAAATACAATAAATGAAGAGTATTAATGAAGAACTCTCTCTCTCTTTACAGAAATGATTTACAATAAATGAGAAGGTAGAGAGAGATGTGGAACAAGAACTGGAGTTACATCAATAAATGTGAGTTTGAGATTTTTGAGATTGATTTGAGCAATAGAACAGTGAATACAAGTCTCCAGTCTTCTGAAATGTTGAGAAGCTACTCCTTATATAAGTTCTTATGCATCCATGACCGTTGGAAGTAGGTGAGAGCAATAAATGCCAAAAATTCATCTGTTGAGATTTACTGCAAGTTTGAATTTCCGTCACAAGAGTCGACACAATTACCTTTGGTGTCGACACAAAGTGTCTAGGGCAGGATCCCTTAAGTGGTTGGGTCAACACAGATATTCTGAGGGGTCGACACGATTCTGCACTCTACCTTACCAACATCATGGTGTCGCCACAATTGGATCTGGTGTCAACTCGTTTGAAACTTCAGCATCCAACCACTTTGTGTTGACTCAACTTGCCTTTGGTGTCGACACGAAATTCTGTAGGAAGCCTCGGTTCTTTTGTGTCGACTTATCTTTAGTTGATGTCGACTCAAATGTACTTCCTAATTCGAGAGGAGGCACTTTGTGCCGACTCACGACTTCTGTGGTGTCGACATTAATTTTTTCAGGCAGCCCCGAGACTTTTGTGTCGACTCATCCTTAGTTGGTGTCAATACCTCAAAATCTGCAGGTGGCCTCGGTTGTTTTGTGTCGACACAATTTCTATCTGTATCGATCAAAACTTCTAGATACCAAAAGTGAAGATCACTTTTGTGTCGACACAAAATTAATTTGTGTCGACTCAAATTGAGTCCTGAGAGCTTCGGCTATTTTGTGTTGACGCAAACTTTGTTTGTGTTGACACTGACTTTGATACCTGAAGATCAACTTCATAAAAAAATTAGGGTGTCAAACCATTTGATCAAGGAGGTTGACACACTTGATTTACTCTAAGTATATTTTACCTTAAAAGTGTTTGACTTGATTTTCAATTAAGATCAACACAACATATTCTTATTCAAGAATACTTAAGTGTTTGAATCCTTTTAAGATATGAGTCAATTCTTTTGGCTAAGGTATCAATCCAAATGATCAAAATGTATTAACACTTTTATTTTGGAAATATAAAATATTATCCATTTAAATCCATTTATTTTTAGAAAATAAATTATAAAAATCATTAAAATCAAAATAAAAAACTCTTGGGCTAACAATCTTCCCTTTTTTGATGATTACAACTATATTTACATTTTCTAAAAGACATTTAAAAATATTTTTCAATAAGAGTTCTCTCCCCTTATCAATATGCCTTAAATAATAAAACAATTATAATGACTAGGTATACAACAGAGTGAAAACATATAATTTTTAACATGATTTGCAACAAGTGATCAAGAGGCATTCTGAATTTATTAAAACTTGTAAAAAACAGTGAATGTGTAAATATTCATTAGCAAATCATTCAATAAACATTCATTGGCAAATAAACAACAGATACAATCAATATAAGAACAATATTCACTAATCATTCAAAAAAAATGTTCAAACATCCCAAACTTTATTTACCATTCAACCCATTCAAACACATAACCAACAGAAATGTATATTTAAAAACAGTTACATCTTCACCTTCATAAAAAAACTTAAGAAATGTTTGTTTTGAACTTCTACTTCTTCTCTGACACTCTCCTTCACTTGCTTACCTGTTCTTTTCTTTCTCTCCTTTCTTTCTCCTCTTTTGTAATCTTCAAAAATTAGGGCTATTGGTCGTCTATGAATCGCTTGAATTTCTGTTTCTTCTTGGCTTTCTCTTTGCTTGTGGAGACCCGTTCTTTTGCTACACGTGCTCGTTCGTCCTTAGTTTAGGCAGCGGTCATGGCTTCATAGCGTGCTGCCAATGCCAGGTCTGCTTCCCTTTTAAGTCGTGCGGCTATTTCCTCTTTGATTTTTTTAGGCTTGAACTGATTTGCCCAAAATCCTTGATCCATTTTAAGTGCTCTTCCACCTTCTGGGAATTGGCATGCACTGCAGTGACTATACCTTGGTCATACTCCTTGCGCACTTGATGAAGGATGGCCTTGTTGCAATTGACAATGGATGCAATGTTCTCATCCAT
>JAULJZ010000024.1:5684751-5718281 GCA_032270985.1 Heliamphora pulchella
ATTTGATAAATATTAAACTTGAAAGCTATACTTTAAATTTTTAAAACTAATAGAGTGTTGTATTTGATTAACAAGAAATTTTAACTTTTGTCTACACTTATACTTAATTATTTCAACACAAATTTTTTCTTATAAGTTTAATACAAATTTACTTGTATTTTAAATAAATAATATTTTTGTGAAGTAAAGATCATACACATGTGTTTGATTATTTATTCTAAATTTTTTTTAATATCCAATTCACCCCCCTCTTAGAATTACACACTTACTATCACATTTATCCAAACTTTTTTGATAAGGATAAATGACCCATCGAATAAAGGGTTAATATGAATAAAATATATGCACATGTTGTAAAATGAATTATCGGCTTGATAACTTATGAAAAGAATAAAGAACGACTCATGCCAGGAATTGAATGGCTAATAATTTATTTAAAAAAAAATAAGCTTAGATGAAAGACCCGTTGAGGCGTCCTTTTATTTGGCACCTACATTGGTTAGCCAGATCTTCTATTATAATCGAAGTAACCATCATCGAAGGAGCAGCTATCCACAATATACAAACATCGCAAATCATAACCCTCTCAACGGGACAGATGTCACAAATCTGAATTCTCTCAAAAGGATAGGTGTCACATGCGAAGCCAATGTATGGTCAGAGGACAAAGCAGTTATTGAGACGTGGGAACAGATTATAACTACCCACTAACGGAGTGGATTAACTTTCCAAGTCAGCAAAGAATGACCCATGATGAAGACGGTTATGAAAGGCAGTTATGGGTGGTTATTAGAGTTATCTGTAAATGGCCAAGAATGGACATTTTCTAAGGATCTTCACACACATCGGCAAACTTGCCTATCTTTTTGTTCTATCTTTTGTTTCATTTTTTTATAATTTTCTTAGCAATTTCCTTTCGATAGCTAATAGGAGTAGTTCGTAACTTAGCTTGTAATCTCAGTGCTCAGTTGTAACACCATCGAAGTAATAAAATTCCTATATTACTTTCATTTTTGTCCATTGTTACTTTCTGGTGAAGTCCTAAAACAAGGCAAAAGAATCCACACGCAATCGCTTGAGCATTCCGAAGAAGAATTTTCTTTCGAAGGAGATCGAATTTGTTATTTTGGTAAAAAAAAATTTGGCACGCCCGGTGGGACACTTACTAAGTCAGAAAGTAATATGGTTCAGACTCGCAAAGATAAGGCAGTGCAAGAAGAGGTAACTCTCACAGAAGTTACCAATGAAGCTGACCAATCAAATGGTCAAAATAGCCAGTCGAAAAGCCTGGAAAGGCATTCTGTGCTAGAAAGGAAGTATTTGAAGTATTCAGCAATCCGAATGCAGAAGAGCAGGAATTCGTTATGGCAATGAAGGAGGTTATCATTGGTGTTGAAGCAGTTACGACATTTGTGAACTCTATCTCTAATGAAGTGGCAAGTGTCAGCATGCCTTTGGCAAGAACATATACGGAGAATTAGGGGCCATCGATAAGTCCTAGTACCGGTAATTCCCACCAACAGGTATGTTATAATCCTTTCTATGAACCTAAAATTTCTCAAGGATATGGCTCATATTATAATCCTGTCTATGAGCCTAGAAACCCTCAAGGGTCAGGACCACGAAGTTATCGACCTTCGAATGTTGGCAGACCTTCGATAGGAACATATTTAATACCACCTGTAGTAGAACCTACATATCCTAATCTACCAGTCATGGATCCTTTTAGGGTTGATCAACTTTTTCCACCACAGGTCGAATAACCCATGAACGTTAACCTACTGATGGGTCAACCTATGAACGTCAACCCCATGATGGGTCAACAATTCATAGCTAATAGAGACCAAATCATAGAAATTATGCAAGACCTCTACGGACCAGCCCCTCGAAGGGCTGAAAGACCCATGTTTCGAAAGCCTTATTCATATTGGGTGGATAATTTGGGTTTTCTGAGAAATTATAAAATTCCTCAATTCACTTTGTTTTCAGGAGAAGAAAACCAATCGACCATTGAGCATATAGGTAGATTTACATTGCAATGTGGAGAAGTAGAAAATAATGATTTCCTTAAGATGAAATTATTTTCACATTCTTTAACTAAGGTTGCATTCACTTGATTTATCAATCAACCAGCCAATTCAATCCAAAATTGGTAAGAGATGGAAGGTCAGTTCCATGCTCAATTCTTCAGGACTGAACCTGAAGTAACTATGGCATATTTAGCCCAATTGAAACAACATTCGACAGAGACTGCTGACCAATTTCTTAGTAAATTCAAAAGAATGAGAAATAGGTGTCATGTTGTTTTACCAAAAACTGAATTAGTAAGACTAGCCCAGAATGGGTTGGACCTCGAACTAAGGAAGAAGTTCGAAAGAATGGAGTTTAAAGATTTGTTTGAGTTAGTCTCAAGAACTACTAGATATGAAGGCTTATTAAAAGAAGAAATGCATCGAAAATTAACTTCTCTTGGGACCTATTATCAAGAGGTCAAAGGAGATGTAGAAATAGATATAGCACAAGTAATTGAAAAAACTCTAATCGTATGTGATACTTTGTAGAAAATTGAAAAGCTATTAAATATACCCTCTATACAATTAAACAAAAGAAACCAGCCTTCGACTCTACGACAGTATTCATTTGACTTATCTAAGACAGATGAACTGTTCGATGAGTTAGTGAAGCAAAGGTTCATCACTTTAACAAGTGATCATTCAATCCCACCTGAAAGAGAAAGGAAAGGAAAAGAGTACTGTAAATGGCACAACTCTTTTAAACATTCCACTAATAAATGCATCACATTTCGAAATGCTATACAGGATCTAATTCAAAAAGGAATGCTACAATATGCTAAAAGAAAGGAGATCATGGAAGTCGATAGTGATTCATTTCCTGATTTACTCAATATCAACATGATTTCAGCTGACCTTGGAAAGGTTGTGAGAAAATTACCAAGGGTGATTACTCGGGAAGAAATTACCAAGCTGGATATTGCCAAGGTGTATAAAGGGAAAGGAAAGGCTACAATACAAGATGCAGCAAGGCATAAGTTCATTTGTATTCGATGTCGAAGAGCTGTTCAAGAAGCCGAAATAGAGATAGCAAAAAAAGAAATAAAAACTTTCTTCTCAGAGGCAGTACTGCGCTTCAGCACAATGGGTGGAGGCGATTTACAGATTTACGTCGGGGCTAAATTAATCTAGGAGGGTCCAGACCCCGGTATTTTTGGTCTTTGCGAAGTTGAGATGTATGACCCAAATGATGGACCATTCCTGTTGAACGGGAACCCAGTAGTCCTATGTTTGCCAGCAACTCAAGAAATGAAACACCACGGAAGACGACCAAGTAATTGGCCACATGATAAGGCTGCACCAGTGCCTTGGCCAGGATTTCGAAGGGAGGTCCCTTTCGAAGATCGACAAGGAAGACGTTTTCAGGAACCTCAAAGAAGAATGGTAAGACCCCCTGTTTCCCCTTTCAATCGATGGGATAGATTGAGACATCCTAAATTCCCTTCTTATGAAGGATGGTATGTGCCGACTACTACCTCCCAAAAACGCAGACTACAACGGAAGTTTGCTAATAGAGTTTTACCATATGTGCATCTAGATTATCCTAGGAGTCCACTGTCTCCTCGTTGAAATGCACCAAACATGGTATGGACAAGGGAAGGATTGAAGTCAACTAAATAAGAAGGTAAAAGTCAGTCAGATGAGCAGACTGGGGGCAAAAGTCAACTTCAAAGGCTACCTTGGCAAGGAAGTTGGAAGAAGTCAAGAAACTACTCATGCCAGAGGATGAATCAAGTAAAGCATCAGATATGGAAGAGGACGCAATTAAGAATCAAGACAAAGACCAAAGTTCAAATGGATCAGATTCAGGTGATTTTCGGAAGAGACTAGAGGCAATTCAATTTGGGTCAGTTACATCAAATGTGGATTGCAATATGATGCTTATTCTATCAAAGAAGTTCCGAGAAAAACCAAATCAACCTGCTGGTCTCGACGGGGACGTCGACGATTGTTCCGAAGCAGCGGTTAAAGTTCAGGTAAAAGTGCCTTTGTCACGATCGTTGGAAGTTCGAAAAAATACAATCGGAGAATTTCAGGTAGTTATGCAAACTCCTGAGATGACATTAGTGAGGCATTTGAGACCTTTATATGTGACAGCAGTAGTCAACGGAAAGATGGTTGACAAGGTGCTCGTAGATAATGGAGCGGTAGTCAATATACTACCGTCGAGAATGTTGAAGTTTTTTAAGAAAAGTGTTGAAGATTTGATTGCTACCGAAGTTACAGTCAGCAATTTCGCTGGAGGGACCTCATTTACACATAGTGTTCTAGCATTGTCGATAAGCATTGGAAAAAGGAAAATGATTACTACATTTTTTGTAGTGGATTCATCGTCTAATTATAATATGCTCTTAGGTCGAGACTAGATACATTCGAATGGATGTGTCCCATTCTCCCTACACCAAGCTTTGATCTTCTTGAGACAAGAAGATGATGAAGGTTAGAAGGAGATGGAGATATGTTGGGCTGATTGAAACCCATTCAAAGCTAATGCACATAATATTGAAGCTCCATTATATGAAGCAAGGGATTTGATAGCCATCGAAACACTAGATATTTCAAATTTATTGGGAGAACAGATCTTTCAAGTAGTCAAGGAAGGTTTAGAAGAAGTAAGTCAAAATTTTCCTAGGTCTAATATCATCAGAATGCCTGTACGAAGGATCAACCTTATTGATGAATAAGAAAATATTAAGGTTTAGGGAATCAGATGACAAGTTTACAATAAAAGGGAAGTCAGTAAAGTTTACTTTTGAAAGACTTTATATGTTTTTTCTCGAACGCAAGATGGAAAGTAATTGCTCATGTAATTGGTCAGAGTATGTGGACGAAGATGATTTAGAAGACAATACAAAGTTGACGATGGAAGAGCTTACTGCTGCACCTGTTAAATTAGACGATATAAATGTAGAAGTGCAGGATAAGCTAGAAGAGGTCAATTTAGGATCTACTGAAGATCCCAGATCTATTTTTGTAAGCTCTAATTTGAATCATGTAATGAAAAATAAGCTTGTAAGTTTGTTAAATGAATTCAAAGAATGTTTTGCATGGAATTATGATGAAATGCCAGGTTTAGATAGGAATCTTGTAGAACATAGATTACCTATTAAACCAAATTTTTTACCTCACAAACAACCTCTTCGAAGGATGAATAATTCAATTTTTCTTCTAATCAAAGAAGAGATCGAAAGGCACCTAAAAGCTAAGTTTATTAGAACAACCAGATATGTTGAATGGTTGTCAAATATAGTACCAGTAATGAAAAAGAAAGGAAAACTAAGGGTTTGCATAGATTATAAAAATCTTAATACAGCAAGTCCTAAAGATAAGTATCCAATGCCAGTAATTGACTTATTAGTCGATTCAGCAGCCAATAATGAAATTTTATTGTTTATGGATGGGCATGCAGGCTATAATTAAATTTTTATTGCTCCACAAGATACACACAAAACTGCTTTTAGATGTCCAGGTGCTTTAGGCACGTACTAATGGATAGTAATGTCCTTTGGATTAAAAAATGCTAGAATAACATATCAAAGAGCAATGAATACAATATTCCATGACTTTATAAGAAAGCTAATGGAAGTATATATTGATGATATTGTGATCAAATCTGATCAACAAGAAGAGCATTTGGGATATCTTCGAAAGATATTTGAAAGAATGAGATACCATCAACTCAAAATAAACCCATTAAAATGTTCCTTTGGAGTATCAGCATGCAATTTTTTAGGATATTTAGTACATAAAAGGGGAATAGAAATCAATTAAAACAAAACTAAAGCTATTATAGAAGCTAAACCACCATCGACAAAAAAAGAACTCTAATGTTTTTTAGGGCAAGTAAATTTTTTAAGAAGATTTATTGCAAACCTCACGGAAAAAACGACGGCGTTCTCTCCTTTGCTTTGATTGAAAGAAGGCAATGAATTCAAATGGGAGAAGGTACATCAAGAAGCTTTCGAAAGGTTGAAAGAATACTTGACTAAACCTCCTATTTTGATGCCTCCTATTTCAGGTAAATCTTTGAAGCTATATGTCTCTGCTAATGACAATTCGATAGGAAGCTTATTAGCACAAAATAACGAATAAGGTCATGAGCAAGCGGTGTATTATTTAAGTAGAAGGTTAAATGATGTCGAAATTAGGTATACATCCATTGAAAAATTATGTTTAGCATTATATTTTTTTACAATGAAGTTAAGACATTATCTATTGCCGTCGACGATATACATCATTGCACAAACCGACATCATTAAGCACATGTTAACTAAACCCGTCCTAAGAGGAAGACAAGGGAGATGGATTTTGTCCTTAATAGAGTACAATTTTATATATGTGACTCAAAAGGCCGTTAAAGGACAAGCGTTAGCTGATTTCTTAGCTGATCACTCGAATATGTCATTAGAAAAAATAGAGGATGACTTATGTGAGCTAAATTGCATAACAATGCAAATTTGGAAGCTTATGTTCGATGGGTCAAAGACTGATCAAGGAGTAGGAGCAGGTGTGGTTATTGTAGCTCCTAATTGAAAAAGATATCAATTTTCTTTTCAATTGAATGAAGAGAAAATCCTTTCAAATAACCAAGCAGAGTATGAAGTTTTGGTAATAGGACTTGAAATAGTTTTAGAATTCGAAATAACTCATTTAAAAATTATTGGAGATTCACAATTAGTGATTCGACAAGTAACTGGTAAGTATCAATGCCATAATGACATATTAAGTGATTATCTGAATAAGGTAAAAGAGTTAATGATGAGCTTTAAAGAGATTCAGTTCGAGCATGTGTGTAGATTACAAAATAATGATGCCAATGAAATGGCACAATTGGCTTCTGGAGTTAAAATTTCTAAAGGTGAGAATGAGAGGTTGATAAAAATACGAAAACAAAATTGGTCATTATAGAATAGAATAACTCCTATAGAAATCTTCTGTAATGAATCTCATAATGACCCAAGCGAATATGATTGGAGGAGTGAAATAAAGAAATTTTTACAAGATCCTTCAAGCACCGATGATAGAACCACAAGGTTCAAGTCAGTAAATTATGTTCTTCTCGAGAATGACTTGTTTCGAAGGGCTTCGGACGGGTTAATACTTTTATGTATTAGCCAGTTCAAAGCCATGAAAGTCATGGTTGAAGTTAAAGAAGGAATTTGTAGAGCTCACCAAGCAGGAGAAAAAATGAGATGGTTAATTAGAAGATATGGATATTATTGGTCATCTATTCGAAAGGATTGCATATCCTATGCTAAAGGATGTCAAGAATGTCAGAGACACAGACCTATCCAAAGGATTCCAGTTTTACAATTACATTCGATTGTAAAACCTTGACCATTTCGAGGATGAGCAATGGACTTGATAGGACAAATTCATCATACGTCCTCACAACAACATGATTTTATTCTAGCGGCCACAAATTATTTCACTAAGTGGGCTGAAGCCATTCCTATGAAAAATGTAACACAAAGGAGCGTCGTACAGTTCATAAAAGAACACATAATCCATCGATTTGGATTACCACAGTCAATAACTGTAGATCAAGGGATAGTTTTCAATGGAAGTGACATTAAAGAGTTTGCTAAAAAATATGAGATTCGAATGATAAACTCAACACCATATTATGCCCAAGCAGATGGGTAGGCTGAGGCTACCAATAAAATAATAAAAATGACTATCAAAAGTCATTGAGGATAATTCTCGAAAGTGGCATGAGTTATTATCAGAAGTATTGTGGGCTTATCGAACATCGAAAAGAGATAGTACACAAACTACTCCATTCGATTTAGTATATGGTCATGCGGCTGTATTACCCATGGAAGTGACTGTTCGATCACAAAGGGTAGCTAAACTACAACCATTTGACAAATGATTAGTTTTATGAGGCAATGACTATAGAGTCTGAAGACCTCGAAGAATATAGGTTACAAGCTTTCATTAACATTCAAGCCCAAAAGAAGAAGATTGAAAGGGCTTTTAACAAAAAAGTGAGAAATAAAAGCTTCGCAGAAGGTGATATGGTTTGGAAAACTATATTACCACTAGGTTTAAAGAACCTTGAGTATGGTAAATAGTCACCAAATTGGGAAGGCCCTTTTCGAATAGCAAAAATATTGTCAAAAGGGGCATATCATTTAGAGTCCCTCAATGGTGAATTACATAAAAGAACAATTAATGAAAGGTATCTAAAAAAATATTATCCAACCATGAAAGAACATTAAAATTATATTCATTCATTCATTCATCATAACATACAAGTATGAAAGTGTTTGATTACATTGAAGGAAAAAAAGATTTAAACAAATCCCATTCAACACTCAAGGACTTAAGTTTGAACTGGGATTGACCCAAATCTTTCAAGGCTGCTTGAATTTTCAAAGAACTGTTTTCTCCTTTCGAAAGGAGATCCTCCGTTTCTTGAATCAAGGCATCCCTTTCTAATTTCAAAGCATGCCTCTCAAAACGAACTTGATCAAGCTTGGCTAGTAATTGGGATTCTTCTTCTTGAACCAGGTGATCTCTCTATTTAATCTGAAGAGCTCTTTCTCGACGAGTAGAGATGGCAGTTGATATTGATTTCATGGAATCAATATAAAGTTGTTTGGCTTGAATCGTATCCTGTTGATATTGAACCAAAGCAATTTTACCAGCTAACTCTGAAGCCATCATCG
Source organism: Heliamphora pulchella (assembly GCA_032270985.1). Classification (NCBI taxonomy): domain Eukaryota; kingdom Viridiplantae; phylum Streptophyta; class Magnoliopsida; order Ericales; family Sarraceniaceae; genus Heliamphora; species Heliamphora pulchella. The sequence goes on from JAULJZ010000024.1 coordinate 5,693,498, forward strand.
AAAGCTTGGCTTGTTGATTAGGAGAAAAAACAATTTTGGCAACAATGGAGAGCTTCTTGATACATGAGAGAAGATTTTGAGCTTTCGAGAGAAACAGTTCGTCGAAAGGAAGAGAAAGAAGATCATAAAAATGACCTAATTCTGCCTGAACTAGTGGGTCGATAGAAGCATCATTTGGCCAAATGGAACTTGAGCCATAGACTCAATGAAAGAATCCATGCTGCTAAAAAGTATGTCCAAGGCATCTTCGATGACAGGAGTTTCATCAATCTGCAAGATACGAAGATAAGTAAAAACGTGTAATAAATTGAAAGAACAGGACATGAGAAAGTTTTCAGAATATCTAGAATACCTTATTTCCAACAATAGGAGAATGAGGAGATTGATTATCCTCATTAGTAGGATGATTGAACGCATCAAAGGCAGGGATATGATCTTCTATAGGTCCAACCTGATCAGCAGCATGAGTTAAATCCAAAGGCTTCACAGAAACAAGTGGTAAGGCCATTTGGGGTGGAGGTTCCTCTTCAAAAGGAGTCCAGGTAGGTAGTGGAGAAGTTACATAATATTCTGAAGATGAGGACACCTCCAAAGTAGGATTTACCTACAATGAAAATAGATGAGAATTATGTATGATATATTAAAAAGATGATTCGGAATGAGAATGAATGGTTTAACATACCTTTATTTTCTTGCTTGGGGTCAATGGTACATCTCTTTCGAAGGTAGTCTCAGAGGCCTAAAAAATCATGTGTTTCTTCGAAGAGACCATCGAAGAGATCAATTCATCTTCTTCTTTATCCTTCTTTCTCTTTTCTTCAACTTCTTGCTCTTTTCGAACATCCGCGTCTTCCAATCTTTTCTTCTCAGCATGTTTCTTTCTTTTTTCTTCCTTCCTTCATTTCTTCTCTTCTTCTTTTTGTTTCTTTTTCTCTTCTTCTATTTTTCTTTTTTCCCTTTCCTCCTGTTTCTCTTCCTTTTTTCTTCTTTCTTCTTCCTCTTTTCTTCCTCTTCCATTCTTTTTCCTCTTTTTCTTTTTCTTCTCTTTCCTTCTCTTTTTTCTCTGCTTTGATTTCTTCTTCTTTTCTTTTTCTTTTAATTTCTTCTTCCTCTTGTTTCTTCTGTTCTGCTTCTTCCTTTTTCTTCGTTTCTTCTTCTTTTTTCTTTATCTCCTCCTCTTTCTTTCTCATTTCTTCTTCTTTTTTCCTCACTTCCTTTTCCTTTCACTTGATCTCTTCTTCTTTATTCTTCGTTTCCATATCTTCCTTTTTCTTTTGTTCAGCAGCTTCTCTCTTTCTCTTTCTCTCTATTTCTTCTTTTCTTTTCTTCTCCTTTTCTTCTTCATTTTTCTTCTTATGTTCATCTTCTTTCTTCTTCTTTTCTTGCAAAGCTTGCTTGGCTGAAAAGGCATCTTTCATGAATCCATCAATAAGAGGATTAGAAGAAGCCTATTGTTCTTCAGGAGTATAAACGAAAAGGCCTTTACCTTTCGAAACTCTCACTGATAGAGGAATGTCATCTGATATCGAGTCCAAGTCAGAAGCTAGATTTGCTTGAGTTCGAGCTGCCAAAGTTGGGGTAATTGCCTGAAGAGGTTCTGCAACAATGGATATATATATAAAAAAAAGGATTCTCAGTTTTCAAAAAACGAGTATGTAAAGGAATTCAAAGATGCTGGAAGAAATTCCTTGAACAGAAGATGCCAACCTCCCTTGTCGATTATGATAAGATGATTGAGCCTGATAATAGGTTAAGGAAAAAATAAAAATAGTAGGAATAATAACTATCCACCATTCATCGAAAGCAGAAGTGGTTAGGGTGGAAAGCTGGAATTCCTCGAATTTGAAAGCTTGAACTCTCCTTAGAAAATTGTCTTGGATAGCTTGAGCTACATATGTCTCCCTTATCACCGACCTGCCTTTGATAATCTCATGAATAGACGGATGCATGAAGGGTAAGGGTACTCCTTGTATTAGCCCAAATTGCCTGGCACATTGACTGGGGGAATAGTTTTCAAAGATGCAGTTGCAGAAAGCAGAAGACGAAATAGATCCACCCACCAAAATGTATATAGGAGTAAGAACCCTAGCCCAAAAGTTCCTTCAACGAATACGGTCATTCGGAGCACGGGGTTGCAAAGGGTCATCTTGTAAGAATGTCAAACGAGACGAGAAATATTGAAAAAGATGAAAGGGCTGAAAGTTCTCAGAATTTTTGATTGGAGGTAGAGAAAAGAAAATAGAAAAATAATACTCGAAGGAGTATGTTGAAAAATCTGAATACAGAGACAAATCTTATTCAACATAACTTAAACAAGGATCTCCAAGAGGAGTTTTGTATTTCAAGTTGAGCTGAGAAAAGTAAGCATAAAGCCAAGCTTGAAATAGTCAAAAAGAGCCTCCACAACTATCAGAAATACCTTTTCGACAAAGGTATATAAACCTTTATACAGAGTGCCTAAAACAAAAGGAGCCAAAGCTAATTTCTTTTGTTGAGCTAAACAAATGGCTATCAACAAATATTCCTTGGTCACTTTAATACTAGGAATAGCCAAAAGAAAGCGACAAAACCAAAAAAGATAGAAAAGAACTATCTCTTTAAAAGAAGGAACAATAGAAGAGGGAATATCATAAATCTTGATTAGCTTAGAGTACCCCATACCTAAAGATTTTAAATATTCCTCTCCAGTCGGTGTAGAAACTAGCAGTGCATTAACTTCAAGGCATGTCGATGGAAGGCCAGTGAGATGAACAACGTCGAGTATTGTGGGTGACATAAACCCATAAGGAAGAATCATCGCATTACAAGAAGTGAACCAGAAACATAATGCTGCACCTAAAACCCATTTGTTCATATCGTGAGTACGGGTCGAAAGCATAATGGTTTCTCGAATACCTAGGTTATCCTATTGTTGGCCAATATAGGGAGTCAACCGCGATACCCAATTGGACCAATCCTGTTTAGGATTTATCTAAGTAAGAAGAGGCATTGGTCCATTCCATTTGGTCCAATTTAAGCATGGTTGGTGAAGCAAGAAGGATTCATTTGGGGCTAAGGGATAACTAGACGAGATGGATTCAGGCATGTTCGGTTTGAGAATGGGACCAAGAATATAATTTGAGCTCGAACTAGGGTTTTGGATTAAAATGTCATGATTACCATGCTGATCAACGTATTTGTTGAGGTCAGCAGGGAATCTTCGAGTAACAAAGAAAGGCTTAGAATCTCTTCTAGGAGCCATGGCTATTAAATTGATGCTTGAAAGGTTCTCAAGGAAGAAGATAATTATCAGAATACAAAGAGAATAACTTGAAAGCGACAAAATGACGGTAAGGCTTCTATATAAGCCTATTTAAATGTTTCATCTTCCTCACACGCCTTGGCAACTGTTATATTTATGATTTAACCCTAGTTATTAAAGGCGGCATCATTAATTGGGTTAAAAGAATTTAAACCCCATTAATGAGGGGAGCAATTATTTACACCACATTTATCTAAACATTTTCGATAAGGATAAATGACCTATCGAATAAAGGGTTAATATGAATAAAATATATGCACAGGTTGTAAAATGAATTATCGGCTTGATAACTTATAAAAAGAATAAAGAACAACTTGTGCCAGGAATTGAATGGCTAATAATTTATTTAAAAGAAAATAAGCTTAGATGAAAGGCCCGTCGAGGCGTCCTTTTATTTGGTACCTACATTGGTTAGCTGAATCTCCTATTATAATCGAAGTAACCATTATTGAAGGAGCAGTTATCCACAATATTCAAACGTCGCAAATCACAGCCCTCTCAACGGGACATATGTCACAAATCTTAATTCCCTCAAAAGGACAGGTGTCACATGCGAAGCCAATGTATGTTCAGAGGGCAAAGCAGTTATTGAGACGTGGGAACAGATTATAACTACCCACTAACAGAGTTGATTAACTTTCCAAGTCAGCAAAGAATGGCCCATGATGAAGACGGTTATGAAAGGCAGTTATGGCTGGTTATCAGAGTGATCTATAAAAGGCCAAGAATGGGCATTTTCTAAGGATCTTCACACACATCGGCAAGCCTACCTATCTCTTTGTTCTATCTTTTTGTTTCATTTCCTTATAATTTTCTTAGCAATTTCCTTTTGATAGCTAATAGGAGTAGTTCGTAACTTAGCTTGTAATCTCAGTGCTCAGTTGTAATACCATCGAAGTAATAAAATTTCTTTATTACTTTTATTTTCGTCCATTGTTACTTTCTGGCGAAGTCCTGAAATAAGGCAAAATAACCCGCACGCAATCGCTTGAGCATGCTGAAGAAGAGTTTTCTTTCGAAGGAGATCGAATTTGTTATTTTGGTAAACACTATCACTCTAGATGGATTCAAGAAGATGAATATATAGAGGTGTATGTCTCCTATATTTTTAAAAAAATTATAATTATATTATTAATTAGTTCTAAAATTTCTATATCAATTACCCAAATTTTTTTTTTCTAAATTATGCATGTTCATTTCTCTTAATTTTTTTAAAAAACGTTAATATTTATCCATTACAAATTTGTAAAAACTACTTGTTCTTTTTAAATTAAATTTTGTGTCTTCCTACTACCGCATCACGCCTTTCCCTCGATCACCACTATCACCCCGGCCATACAACCAAATGTAATGGATTTGGGGTGCCTACTGTGACTGCAGTGTGTTGTGAGTTCAGTTGGGACTCAATTGTGATATTAAAATTTAGTTGAAATTGTTCATATTTTAAAAATTGTTAAGTTTGTAATTCATGTAAAAAATAAACTCCCGTTAAATTTTAATAAAACTCGCAACGCATTGTGATATAACAGCGGTCTCTCCAGTTCAATAAACCTTAGCAAATTTGGTCAAATAAACAAAATATGTGTTGTTTATTTTTATTTTTAGTAAATTTTTTTAATTTTTTGATCAATTTTTTTTACTTTTTTATTTAATCTTAATGAGACGATTTGAAAAAAATAAAAATATTTAATTAAAAAATGAAAAAAATCCAAACAAAAAAAAACAAAAAAAAAAAAAAATTTACCACATTTAGCCCAAACGGGATCAAAGTTGCATAGAGATGTCTTGAATGGCAATGTATGTTTAGCGCTGTTTTGAATTTGAAATGTAAACGCTTATTTTTTAGGTCAAATAAACCCCAAAATGGGTTTCTCCGTACTGTATTGCGTTTGTCGTTACACGTTTTAGACCTAGGAATGAACAGAGATTAAAAAATAGTATTATATTATTTTTATTTTTTTGTTTTTTTAATTTTTTTCAAACTTTTTCTTGAATTGTCAGAAAAACTGACAATTAAAAAATTAACAAATAGATTAAAAAAAAGTTTGTTAATGATAAAAATAAATAAAAATAATATTTTTTATTAATTTATCAGCTTATTTAGACTTTTTTGTCCTTTAAAAACATTTTCTGTTTGTTAATTAAAACATTTAAAATTTATTTTAAGGTAAAATATATTGACCTCTTCTGAGGTTTGCAGCTAAATACATAAGAAAATTGAAATTCCCATCTTGAACAGTTATATCCATGAATTATTGTTTTGTATTTTTTTGTTATATAGAGAAGAATTAATTAAAAAGGTTTAAGATGAACAAAATCAATTTTTTAACATTTTAATTGTTAACATCAATTGTAACTAATGGTTGACTAACCATTGATTGATAAAATAAATAAATTTGTAATGAAACTAGAACCTCAATGCCTATTTGGTTTGAGTACTGCAAATAGAAAAATAATTTCATATTTTTCTTACCTAATTACTGTCTAGAACACTAAACACGAGAAAAATCAAAAAAACAAATGAGAAAAAATGTTTTTATGTTAATGAGCACTTAATTTGGGCTATGTTTGATTGGTTACATTAATAGTGAGGATATATTAATTCGACTAGATAAGTAATCTCATAACACTAATAATGAATAAATTATTAATATTATATTCTCTTAAACATTGTACATTACACATTTTATGGAATTAATTATTTAATGAATGTATAATTTTTTTACCACTTGTTGAATTCAAATAAAAAAATATAATTTTACGAAATATATAATCTAATTCCATATCAAATCCGGTTAATCAATCAATCATGCCCTTGAAGGGAAAAGGGAGGCAAATTTTATAATGTTAAAACTAATAATAAAAAATAAGCTTAAAAACACTTTCATTTTAAGGTAAAATTGGTAATTAATATTAAATGTTATCTCTTTTTTTTTTATTTTATTAAGGCTAACCAAACAAGATAGAAGAAAAATATATATATTTTTTAATTTCTTGTTTATTCAAACATGGAGAGAAAACTTAATTTTTTTTCTTCCTATAACTTAAGTAATCTTTTTTTTTTTTTTTTTCACTCATACTTTGCCAAACAGACGGTATGGGAGGAGAGCTCAATTCTCTAAATTACGTGAATGTTTATGTATTATTTATCAAATCAAAACATTGTATTTTACTATTTATTATTTTAATTAAAAAATTTAAAATCTTAATTAAAAAATACTAAAGTGAAAAAATAAAACTGAGTTAGTAACTAAGGCCTTGTTTGGAAACCAGCTTTTAAGTAAGTTTTTTTGTTAAATAAGCAACAAATTTGTTTAATAAACTGTAGGGGTGATTTTAAGTCAAAGACAATAAATCAAAAACTTGGTTTAAAGTAGTTTTAAATCAAAAAATAAAAAGTTTGGCTTAAAATTATTATAATTTTTTAATTTTATTTTTAAATAATTTTATATTCAATATAAATCTTTTTGATAAATTTTAATGAATAAATTTTAAAAATATAATTTTTATAAAAAATAGATACATATAATAAAAGTTCTAATATTTTTTAAAAATATATATAAAAGGAAAAAAAACTAAAAGACTATAAGTTTTAGTTGCCAAACCAGTTTTTATTAACTTTTCAAAGTATTAAGTTAAAAAGTAAAAAACTTAACTTAAACCCGCCAGCCAAACGAGGCCTAATTTGCATATTTTAAAAGTAATTGACTCTCGAATGAGGACCTGGGAGCGTGCTGCACCTCTTAGATATGTTTTTTGAGCATATTTTTATGATCTAATCCGTTTATTATGTAGACCACTTCGAGTTTGTTTTAATATATAAAAATTAAGATTTATCAGACATCTGTACTTAATTGATTGATTAACATTTTTTTAACAATATTTTTTTAAAAATTATAATTTTTATTATTTATAAAATAACATTAGGAGATCTTAATCAATCACTTAGTTATAGATATCCAATGAATCTAAATTTTTACAAATTAAACAAATTAGATGTACTCTACAGAATAAACGGATTGGATCATAAAAATATACTCGAAAAATGTGTCCCAAGGAGCGCAGCACGCTCCCCAGCTCGCTCACCCAAGATCATCTCTCTCTCTCTCTCTCTCTCTCTCTCTCTCCTGAGAAATAAAAACAGCCGTTGCAGAGCTATGGAGTCCAAGAAAATCAAAGCAAGGCCAGAGGGAATCTCAACAGACGAAAGCTTAAACTTCCCTTAATTATCTTGTCTTTTTCTCTCACTGGTACGTTCTGATATCTCTGTGTTTCTCCTTGTCTCTGATCATGTTGAAAGAGAAGGATCTTTCGAGTCACGGAGGCGAAAGCTCTCAGACCAAGCTCACACAGCACATTTCTGAGCAAAATCTGGAGAACCCAGATGAGAAAACCGGGTTCCCTGGAAAGGGTATTGACTTCCTAAGGGAATCAGCGATGATTTGTGATGGGTTTCAGTCAAAAGCCTCAAAAACCGTGAATCCTAGCTCTCAAGAGCTAACCCTTAGCTATCTCTGTGACAATTCCAAGCTGGGTTTTACCGAGAAAGAGATTACCGGGAAAATTTTACTGAATTCCTTAGAGAAAGTGAGTTATAAAGGAAAAGAGGTAGTTTGTGAGGATCAAAATCAGGATGATAATAGATTGGTAGAGAGAGATTTTCTGCAATTAGATGATGTTAAGGGAAATTCATCGAAGAGGGAGGCTGATGACGAGGAAATTGATGGTAAGAATAGAGAGAAGAAGGCCAAGCTAGAGACTCTTAATCTGTCTTTAGCTTTGCCTGACGTATCACTCTCTTTGGCGGCGTCCAATCCAGTGCCAAATGCTGACCCCCCGACCAGGCTGATGCCTAGTCGGAGTGTGCAGTCTTTGGCACCATCAAATAACAATACCCAGACGACATACTCTAATGATTTTACTGCAACTTCATTGTCTTATTCTTATTCCCACCCAGTTTCCCACAACCCCAGTTGCTCGCTTACCCGGAATTCAATAGAGAATTATGATTATTCAATGGGAAGTCATAGGAGAGACTGTGACCAGATTTGGAATGGTGGGGAGGGGACTAATGGGTCGGTTCATAGTCGATTTAGGCCAATTGGAGATGGGGTTGCTTTGTCGAATCATGGTGGTGGAGCTTTTTCATTGATACAAGGTAATCGAGCAATCAATAAGGAGTTGTGTAACAACAGTCTTTATAGAACAAGTAGTTCTGATAATCATTCATTTTTTCCTTCTGAACTACCGGCAAGGCCAAGTATGGGCGCTCAATCAGGTGATTCAAGAGGAAGAGGTTCAGAGCATGGGAGAGGTGTGGAGAGTTTAGATGGGGGAAGAGCCCATAAGCTGTCTAGACCAGAGAGGATTCTTCGAGAAATTGTATCAGAGTCCATCCCTGTCATGTCTCAAATAATTCAAGAACTCTCTGATGACATGGTTGAATCTACAAGGGAATACTTGAAGAATATCATTTCAAAACCTGAGAAACGGGAAGGATTAGTCAGTCTCCAGAACCGTCTCGAGAGGAGATCTGATCTTACGAAAGAGTCGCTCTTGAAGTCCCACAGAAACCAATTGGAAATCTTGGTTGCCATAAAGATGGGTCTTGTAAATTTGTTATCTGGAAAATTTCAAATTCCCACATCAGAGCTGGTGGAAATATTCTTACTTGAAAGATGTAGAAATGTAAATTGCAAGCGATTATTGCCTGTTGATGACTGTGACTGCAAGATTTGCTCGGCAAAGAAAGGATTTTGTAGTGAGTGCATGTGTCCTGTCTGTTTGAACTTTGACTGTGCCAACAACACTTGCAGTTGGGTTGGTTGTGATGTTTGTTCCCATTGGTGCCATGCTGCCTGTGGCATCCAGAGGAATCTCATAAAGCCAGGGCCCAGCTTGAAGGGACCCTCAGGGACAACTGAGATTCAATTTCACTGCCTTGGGTGTGGTCATGCTTCAGAGATGTTTGGATTTGTAAAGGATGTCTTTATATCTTGTGCAAAGGATTGGGCTCTAGAAACCCTGATCAAGGAGCTTGACTGTGTTAGGAAAATCTTTATGGGAAGTGATGATTTTAAAGGCAAGGAGCTCCATATTAAGGCTGACGAAATGCTCTCTAAGCTTGAAAGTAAAATGATGTCTCCTTCAGATGTCTGCAATTTCATCTTTCAGTTTTTCAACTGTAAGTGCCATATATTTTATCACATATAGTTCTCACTTTAATACTTATCTATTCTTATCAATTTAAGTGGCTGGAAGATCTTATTCTTTGAAGTTTCTTTGGAAAGTCTTTCGTGCAAATCTGATCTTTAGTATTTGAAGTAAAATGCTTGATATTAAGGATCTGATGTGATAAATCGTATTTTTCTGGTGTTTTGGAAAGTCTTTCCTATATGTTAAATTGTAATTATGATCATCTGATAGCCAAAATGTTACGATGCTTGAAAGTACGAGACACCGATATGGAAATGCACAAAAATGGAAATAGAAATTTAGAAGCACATTGCCACATCCGGTGTGATGGAAATGCTAACAACTTGCGTATTGAGTACTGATTTATATCTGTAATGAAAGTAAGTTTACAAATACTTGTAAGAAACTTGGAAATGCTTTTAACCAAGTACTTACGGTGTTGCCCAAAACTCTATTGACTTGTTTATGAAAGCCTCTATTAAAACAATAAACACCAGGATCGAGGGAATGAAAAGGAACTAATGATATAAACTAATGAAAAAGTTTACAAATACTTTTAAGAAACTTGGAAATGCTTTAACCGAAGTACTTATGGTGTTGCCCAAAACTCTATTGACTTGTTTATGACAATAAACACCAGGATCGAGGGAATGAAAAGAAACTAATGATATAAACTAGTGAAAAAGTTTACAAATACTTGTAAGAAAGTTGGAAATGCTTAAACCAAAGTACTTATGGTGTTGCCCAAAACTCTATTGACTTGTTTATGAAAACCTCTATTAAAACAATAAACATCTGGATCGAGGGAATAGCAAGGAACAAATGATATAAACTAGTGATGTGGCACAGTGAAGATTGGATCTGAAACAATAGCTTAGCTTTCTTATTGTCTCACCTCTGCTTCTTTAGTTTTCTCTTGAAGAGAAGAGACATGCAAAAATAACAGGTGGGTCTGAGATCTTGCTTTTTGGACTTTTGTTCTATCAAAGAGAGGTGAGATGGCAATATATTATCTCCTTTAAATGTTTGGGAATGATATATGTTGGTGAATAAGCCGGAAGTATAGGAGGCATTGTTTGACTTTAAATGTATTTAATACAAGAAGATATGGGTGCCAATGCAGTTGTGGCATAATGATGTCAGTTGTAAGTATGGCATTCCAAAAAGGTGTAGTGGGATTAAATGATATACTCTTTAACATTGTATGTGGTTGATCATATCGTATAATCGGTTATGGATTCCTGTATGATTATTGGATATGGTACGTGTCTAGCTGTCAGATCTGTCAGATCTCCCGTGGATACATGGGATACACATACACGGGATATGGATTCCTATATAATTAAGCTTGGGATATACTTACAGAAGTTGGATACAGGTACGTTGATACACGATCATTTACATTGTTATATAATATATAATAATTTGACATAAGGTCTTATTATTGAGGAATATACTTGAAATTAAAAAGAATTTAGGCAGGAAAAGTAGATTTCTATCTTCTATCCAGAAGATATGCTAGAATAGTTGTCTTTTCAATCAAATCTTTGATTCTTCTTCAACAATCATTAGAAATGAAAGGATCTCTGTATCCAATTTGGATATGAGAGTTGTACCCACATCCCATAACCTTATTCTTATCATATCCTGTGGACACTAGTATTATGGGGGAAATTGTACAGTCCATGTCATATTGATCATGAGTGATATTTTCATTTTTGAATGAAGTAATCATATCTACAAAAAAGAGATATAAATGAGCAAGTACAAGTATTAGTAGTATAACAAAAATGCCTTCCTCGTCATTAACATGTTTGCTCGCGGTAATTGTGGCCTCTCGGAACATAATGTACAAACTTTGGTCAAATTGATAAAAAAAACATTCTTTCAGCAAGCAATCCTAGCATGAGGAAAAGTAATTGTTCTAAGAAATAGAAAATTGAACTAATTATATTTGTTAAATTTCATATGATATGAATGTTTTCAACTCGGCAAATCATTAATCCATCTATTCAGTTGTCCATGATGCATTTTTGGACAGTATTTGTAAAAAACTCCTGTACTCTTCCTCTTGTTCTAGTTGCACTGCAACCTAAAGGACAGCACAATGTTGGTGTAGTTATTGCTGCAGATTACATTTCGAACCACTGTAATAGATTTCTTTTCGTCTTCTCCTAAATCCATGCTATTGCTAGTTTAATACATGCATTTCTTACTCTATTCTATCTTTATCACTTAATCATCACATCTTACATATCACATTGTTGTCATTTTGTGGACATGTTTCTTGTGCCCAGTACCCTCTCGGTAAGTGCAGCTCTGGTTGTGTATGTTACAATGTATCTGCCTTGATATGATGAATCATTATTAGTTACATAGTGCTCCGTGAAAACAAATAGCACTGTGAAACTTGATTGCTTAAATCAGATAAAAAATGATTGGATTGGTGAAACTTTGATAGAGCATGAGGATTAAAAAATGATATGATGAATCATTATTAGTTACATAGTGCTCCGTGAAAACAAATAGCACTGTGAAACTTGAATGCTTAAATCAGATAAAAAATGATTGGATTGGTGAAACTTTGAATAGAGCATGAGGATTAAAAGTTTTATCATCCACTTACTTCCCTCTGCTAGTGAAGTGAATATTATTTTTTTTCCCTTGCTTGCATTTATCTTTGCATTGTGAACTAATTACCGTTCGCTCTATGAGTATCTTTTGGAGTTTTGGCTTAGTTTTCTTTTGGGCTTTGAGACTTTAGTGTGTGAAAAACCGTTTTGGCTTGTTGATGTGGATTTGCTATTAGCTGTTTGGTTTGTTTAGTTCAATCACATACAATTTAAATTGAAAGTGAGTAAAGCAATCATGCAAAGGACTCACGTTCACGTGGGAGATTCCAATAGAATAAAAATCATGGAACCTAATCTAGTAAACCAATCTACCATAACGAAGATAAAAATATAAGTTGCAACTTACAACTCAACTCTAGCAGTGTTGAATCCATGAACTTGCGGTTGTGCTACTGATTCCAAGATCATCGTTTTTCGATTGTGGGGCTTCTCTTGTTCCCCCAAGCATCCCAACCAAGACAAGAACACAAGAACAACCATGTCAAAAGCACTTGTCCTTTTTGGCCAAAATCAATGCAATTCTTTTTTTATTTATTTTTTGAACAGGTAAATGAACATATTATATATGTAGGACATACAAAGATTCCCTTATACCTGACACTGAATGAAAACAAAACAATACAAGTTACAGTAGTGTCATACTCCTAGTTGATGAGAAACCAGCTTAGACGACCTAAGCCCTTAGTGAAGAACCGCCTCTAGGTTGAAAATGATCTTCTCTATCATAGTAATCCTATCCTTCAAGTATTCCTTCGACCACAACCCTATTCTCAATTTGGCCATGTACACTATCTCTTTGAAATTTATCTTGACATTTTCGAACATCAATCTATTCCTCGCGAGCCATAGGGACCAGATTTCAGATATGAACGCAGTGTTCTATAGCTGGCTCCGAGGGCACTTCTTCTCTCTTCGCAGCCAAAATTTAAACAGGCCATGTAACGAGCCCAGAGATGCCCACTGTCTTCCCTACCAGCGTATCAAAGCCGACCACACCCTCCATGTAATCTGGCAGTGAACGAAAAGGTGGTTAACTGATTCTACTTCCCTGTTGCAGAACACGCAGCTGAGGTTGATGCAAGGTTTTAGAATAGCTCTTCTGGCTAGACATTTTTTAGTCGCAACTTTGTTTTGAATTGCCATCCAACTGAGTAGCAAACATTTTGGTGGGCCAGTTACCTTCTAGATTCTCCTACTGCTCACCCTCTGCCTGCCACCAACCTTTTCCATTTGCCTACGCAAAGATTGCACAGAGAACATTAGATGTTGCTCCCCCTTCCATATGTATCAATCTGATTTATTGACCTCAAGAGAGTGTGATCTAAATTTGACTAATATCTCCGCCCATTGATTGGTTTCCCATGAGAAGAGGGGCCTTCTGAAGCAGTTCTCAGCCTCTTGCTCCACGAAATTCCTAAAGAACTTTGCTACTTTAATCTGCTGGGACCTAGCCAGATCATAAAATCTTTTATGAGTTTCAGCTAGCGGACTCTGCCCCATCCAAGCATCCTGTCAGAAACTTGTATTCTCTCAATTCCTCAGTTGTGAGCTTAGATTTTGCTTCAAAATGGACCAGTACAAATCATGCAATTCTTTGTACTACAATTCAACCTTTTGGCGTTTCAATCTCTTTGCACAAAACACAAGGCCTTTATTTGTTCATTATGCCAATCGATTTGACTTCCAATTTTTGCACTCCAATTGTACAACTAGCCACAGGTTAATAATATTATCTAAGTGTACTGTTCATTACATCGTTGTCTTGTAACTTGCCAGCTTTGTCTGTTAGTATCTATAGTTTTTTTGTCCTAAACTTGCATTGTTTTCCTAGTTTGGTTGGATATTGACTTCTAAAAATGACTACAATAGAACTGACTATTACAACAAAAATAGGCGTTGCTTGTGGATTGCCAACCACTAGCTAGGACCCTAAATACTAATTCCGAAGAAGGTCAAGTTGACCTTCTAAGGGATCCAAATCCTGGGACAACTAGTATAAATATCAGTTATCATTCTAGTTTTCAAGCAGTTGTCAAATCCTACAAACTGATTGACATGAAGAATTTCAATCCTAGAGTACTACAATGTCAACCTACTCTTAGGAAGGAAATTCAAAAGACCAACACTCTTTGGAGATTGAATGCCAAAATCGGGATGAAAAAAACAGTTGGTTAAAAACTTCTAACTTGACAGGAGACAACATATGATTACATGGTTCAAGACACTTTTTCCACTTCCTTGTTTTGGTTTTTAATTAGATTGGAAGGTGGCTATGGGGTTGGTATGAGACCAGTCATCCTTGCCTTTGGGAGAGGAAAACATCCCTCACATTCATTTCGGACAAGACCAATATTGAGGGCATGATTAGTTTGTGGACTGGTCACATAAGGTTTATCTTGAAAAAGGCGGTCAAAAACCATAATGCTTTATTTATTTGAGAACAATACTAAATCATCTGCATTCCAACATTAAGATATGATTAGTTAGTGGCTTACTTATTTATGCTATGGAAAAATACTTAAAAACGGGAAACCTACACTTCTACAATGTTCAGTGCGGTCCAAACTTTTATTTCATGCTCTGATTAATGGATTCTGTGGTGCTTCAGTTTTCTCTCTTTCTTTCTTTCTTCCGTTAATTTGTTTTCCCCCCTTTCCCGTTTTTTATTTTTATTCTTTTCTCTTTACGTTAATTTGATTTTCTGCTGAAAGGTATCCCAATAGGCCAATATATAGCTGATTCTGAACCTGAACATTCTAGTGTAATTCTGTGATGCTACATGCAACTTATATGACCTTTAATGGGTTGTGCATGTGACAAGCAATGTTAGTACATATATAACATAATACATGACCGTGAACTTCCAGAAAATTCTTTTTGATCTGAATGATGTTTTAGCAGCCTTTTATGCACCAGTTACCCATTCTCCCTCATTCAATTTTATTTTGAATTTCAACTTATATCCATTTGTTTCTGGGCTTTTGTGAATCATAGACACAGATGGCATGTCAGGCTTCCCTTCTTCCAATGTGCCTCCAAAAGAGTTGCCTGCAGTTCAAGCTAACCCTAGAAAAGACGCTGCTCCTCTTCTATCGCCCAATTCTCTGCCTCCAAAGTCTTCCTTTTACGACACGACCTTTGCAAACGGAAGGCTGGATTCATTGTCGCATGATCTCCATCAGAGCGATCTGAACACTTCCCACATTGGTGACAAAATGATCAAAGATGAGTGGTCCGTGAAAGCTATGAAGAAAGACGGATTTGACAGCTTGGAATGCATTGTGAGAATTAAAGAAGCAGAAGCCAGAATGTTCCAAAACCGGGCTGATGAAGCAAGGAGAGAAGCAGAGAGTTACAGGCGGATTGTGCGGGTAAAGAGCGAGAAATTGGATGAGGAGTATGCCACGAAGCTTGACAAACTGAGTTTGCAGGAAACTGAGGAAAGGCAGAGGAAAAAGTTGGAGGAACTTCAGGTTTTTGAAACTTCGCATTGCGATTACTACAAGATGAAGATAAGAATGCAAGCTGAGATTGCAGGTTTGTTGGAGAGAATGGAGGCAACAAAGCAACAGTGGATATAATTCTTTTTTCCTCCTTGGAGTAGCCATTAATTACAACGTAATGACATTGGTATGTAGTAGCTTCTTGTTCTCCCAATTTGGATGCTGGTTTTTTCTTGGAATGCAAATCGAACGTTTAATTTTGTTGTAAGATTTAGGCTTCATTCAGTTAGCAAGAAAGGAAAAGAAAAAGAAAATCAAATAATCATTTCATACGATAACAGTTTTCTAAAAGAAAAAAAAAATTCCTACAAAACAAATTATGTAAAAAAAATAAGATTATTCATCATGAGAAAGTTTAAAACTAAATTTTTTATTTATTTTTTTGCAAACTAAATAGGTAACAGAAATTATTTCCCCTAATACTTTTATTTCCTTTACTTTTTCTTCATTTTACTCTTTTTGTGAATTATTTTTTCTATAATTTTCTTGACAGTTGAACAGAGAGTTAACATGTTGTGTTTCCCTTTCCTTCACCTTCTTTGTAGTCTGGTGTGCAAATCGATGGTTGATTAAAGGGGTCGGTAACATTTTTCTGTCTTGAATGTAAGTAATTACTTAACATTCATGTCTTCTTTTTCTGAGGTAATGACGTGAGTAGGTCACTGGATCTTTATTTGAATTGATAATTCATGTTAAGGTATGGTTTTTGCAATTTTTATATTATTTATTTATTTAATTCTTGAAAAAATTAATCGAGGATCTTATTTGGAGGATTTGTATTTTGTTAGGTTTTAATTATTTTTTCAATATTTTATTAGATTTTATTTTTTCAAAATTAATTTTTGTTTGGACAAATATGACCTTAATTGATCTCGAAGCTTCGTTAATGGCTTCTGTGATCGAGCGATAATCTGTACTCCCGTCCTGCACAACGACGTTGACGCTCATTCCCTTCGCTCTAGAGAGAAGATCTTTTTCGCCATCGTTCATCCACTCGGGAAAACCTTCGTTTTGATCGTTAATGGCAGCGTTTATCGGGCTTGAAAGGTAAGCTCTACTCTCTGCTTTGAAAAGCCATGGGAACTCAAGATCCCCCTAATTTGATCGTTAAGTTTTTGTTTTTGGACAAAAGATGAAGTTTTCCGTTTTAAAAAGTCCACTTTGATCTCCGCAAAATCTATTCCATTAACCCTACAACAAACAACAGAAATCTATATATACACAAATATGCATAGGTAAGTGAAATTTCATGGGAATATGAACATTATCTGATCTAAAGCGAGAAACAAATCGATAAACAGTTGAACTTGAGGGTAATGAGGTGGATTAAATTCGATCTCCATACACTTTTAACGGATTAAATTCGATCGCCATACACTTTTAACCTCATCCTCTCTCTCTCTCTCTCTCTCTGCGTGGTAAGTGTACATACATACACAATTCATACATGTAGGTACCTTTGAAATAGAGTTTGATCTCATCATTAAGCTTTGGTTTTAATCTGTGTGGCTAAATCCCCTTTTCAGCTGTCCATGAAACCGGTGTCTCCGATTTCTTGCATTTTTATGTTCGATAAAATGTCTCACAATGTTATTCACAGATGATGAATTTAAATCTCTACAACTTCAGGTTAATTTTATGATTAATCACCGCCTCAACCTTTAAACTTATGGAGTGTATATCTTCATGTTTATTTTGTGTCTCATTTTGGAACTTGAATTAATTTTACCCTATTTAGGGAGATTTTTAAAACAAATGTCTTTTTTTTTTTTACAAATGAGACAATCATAGAAAAAGGAAGGTGAATTGAAAATGTTTTATTTTTTTGCACAAATAAGACATTTGTTATGAAATGTCTTATTTTTGTTATGAAAATGACTTATTTCTTCAATTCTTTTGTATTTTCACATCACAATCAAATGAGACTTTTTTTTATAAATTGTTTCATTTAATATTAAGTGTATCATTTCATTTCCTTACATGAATATATCATTTGTTAGAAATATCTCATTTTGGGTGTTGGCGAGTGGTGGTGGTGGTGGGACATTTTTTATTGTACTAATAAAATATCTTATTTACTTATAATGAGATATTTGCTGTTGAAATAAGACAGTTATTTTATTTTCATGCACAAATGATGGTGGTGTGGAGTGATTGTGGTGGGGGGAGTGAATAGTATATTATAAGTAATTTTGGTATGAAAAATATTAAATAAAACTTAGTAAAATATAATTTTTAATTGAGATTTATTGAAATACAATAGGCTCAAATAAGAACTAGCCCCTAAGTCATCCTTTATTTTATGTTTTCAATTTTGATCCTCAATAAAGATGAAAGAAAGTAGCTTAAGCCTTTTAATGGCCTTTTCCGTTACGAGTGAATTTGTTTTTCTTTTTAACTTTAGACCAAATTAGTATACTTGTTAAATTATTATCATCACAAACAATTGAAAAAATAAACAATTTGAGCCAAAAATTAAAAAAAAAATGAAAATAGATGGAAAAAGTACTTAGGCAAACGAAGGTTCATGACATATTTAGATTTTAGAATTGCACAAGAGAATAAAGGAGGAAATGAAAAAGTCGAAGGTTCCATTTTATTCTATTTTTTGGTGTGTTGAATTAGAAAAAAAAAATTGAAAATGAGTAGATATTTGTAACGATCCAAGTGGATTACTAGTTTAATAATTAAAATAAAAAATTTAACAACGTGTTTCAAAATATTTAACTTCAAGTCATTAGAAGTAGTTTACAATTTTCTTTTTATATATCACTCAATTTTTATTTCCTACTTATGTGGAATGGATTATCACAATATTTTTTACTCAAATACACGATGTCTTTATCGCGTGACTCTATTAACGAATACAGAGCAGTCTATTAACATTTACAAGGCATACAATTTTAAAGTCTTTACCCTTTTCCAGTGTCCCTGACGTATTACAAGTAATTTTGTCTAATATTATTATTTCAGCACAACAAATTATAGTTAAAAACTTAGTCTCCAATCGGTTTATCTTGTTTGCTAAGAAGTAAAGAAATTCCCAAACAATCTATTTTGGTCTTGATTGATTACTAATCCTTTTGACATACGAGTCGTTGCAAAGCTAAAAAATCAACGTTACTCTATTTGGTAAAAAAGATGATAAAACTAAAAAATAAAAAATCAAATCAAAACACCAATTTTTAGGACTTTCTATTCGAACTTCTCGACCATCTATTTAAAAAGACAATAATACTTTTTATTTGATAATTTATTTACCATGAATACAAAATATTTATATATGTTATAATTAATTATATAAAAGTACAATATTGTCTTACTTGAACACATTAAAAAAACTTTTTATTTAACTAATCAACTTTAAAAAAAGACACAAAAACTAACTTAAATGATAATTTACCAAACGACTTAATTTTTTAATTCAAATAAATTCTTTTTGGCTAAAAAAGTAAAAAATAATATATAAAAAAATAGATCTTAAGTTACCAATTAGGACCTAATGATTAATTTTTTTTTTAAATAAAAAAATAAAAAATACTTTTTAAGCTAGTTACAATCAGAGTTTTGAAAATGTGCCCAAAGAGTCAAATTTATATCATATTTCGCCCAAACGAGTAGGTAATGCAAATTAGTCCCAAATTCACCAAAAATTCTCTGCCAAATGTCAAGAAACTCTGATAAAAACAAAACAAAGAAAAGTGGGCTGCTTTGACAATATTAATGTTTTGACTTTTGATATATCAAGCTACGAGAAGAACGATTTACCAGGAATATGTGAATGGGAATACATGGAAATCAGGCCCTGTAATGGAATTGTATTCACCTCAATACTATAATTCTCGAAGATTTTGACTTACTATTACTGATTTTAGTTAGAAGTCATAAGATTTTGACTTACTTTTACTATTATGAGTATTTTTATTAAATACTCAACTTTTGCTACTTACTATAATCTATAAATTACTAATTTTAGTAATACTAATTTATAAGCTACAATCCAGTGACGCCTATATAAGAAGTGTTCGGTGAAGCAAGATGAGTTGGATATAATATCCAAAGTGGTGTTATATCTCTGGATTTGTAATACATGAGATACTGGGATTTTCATATTCTCTTCATGCAAAAGTCTGTTTTGCCCTTTATGACCCAAGTGAATAAGTGATGCCCTATTTTCACATCTTCACTCAACAAGAGGTCCCCTTTTGCAAAGTATCCACGGTGGATGAAGTTAGTTGTCCTCCACTCTTCGACTTTGCCACCTCATCTACTAGTTAAGAGAAATATAAAAAGTGAAAAGTAGACCAAATTCTAAAAAAATCAACGAACGACCAAAATATTTTGAAAAAAAACTGGGGTTTTTTTTAGCCGTACCAAGCAAAAGTTGTGTCATGAACTCCCAAAATGGAAAAATTGTACACATTGTTTTTTTGTGGGTGCTAAGTTACACATTATTGTTTGTTTAATCAAAGGAGATTTTTAAATATTATATTGAGTCGATGAAGACAACATAACATTACACTTATAATAAACAAAAATGCATTTGGAGGTTAAAGGTATTCACTAAATCCTCCACCAAAACCACCATTTCTGACTTTATGAATAGTTGGACATCACCAATGTGGCTCAAAGGTGTATATATATATAAATATATATATATATAATTTATTTCTTATCTAAGTAGTGCAGGAGGTTTGGAAAGCAAATAAATACGATGTGCAAGGAGTAATTTGGGACAAATATAAAGAGGGTGTGAAGAGATAGTACCCATGGAGGTTAAGAAATGGATTGGCATCTATCATGTGGAAGAACACAGTAGATGTGGGATGAGGGAAACAAGATGAGCGGTAACCTATAGAGCAATTTTAAATTACTATTAGGTGTTGTGATAGCAAAATTGAAAGTATTATTACTATATTATCAAGATCTTTTAAACATTAATGAATAAATAAATCATTTATATAAATATATAAGCTATAAAAAATCTTATTAATGGTAATAATACCAAACTAGAAAACTATAGACGATCCTAATAATAGTAATAATACTAAACTACCATTTAGCAACATGTAAAATATCCCAAAATAATAACACATTCTCACACTCCCCGTATACTCATGATGCAAGCCTAGTTTGCAGCGAAAGTTTGTCTAACAAAAATAAAAAATGAGCAACGGTGTGAGTCTTTGTAAAGAAATCAGCAAGTTGCAAAGAGGAAGAGGCGAACAAGAGGCTAAAGGTGCCCAATTGAAGGTGTTAACGGACAAAGTGACAATCAATTTCAATATACTTAGTACGCTCATAAAATAAGGAATTATGGGCAATCTAAATGGCACTCTTACTATCACAATAAAGTGAGGTAGGAGAATCGAAAAATACACACAAATCAGATGAAAGTCACCAGAGTCAGAAATCTTAGTAGTAGCATGGGTTATAGCACGATATTCTACCTCAGTCATGGAACGGGCAATCATAAAATTCTTTTTAATCTTCCAAGAAATGAGTGAGTCACCGAGAAAGACGCAATACCCAATAGTAGACTTGCGATCAAAAACATCACCAGTCTAGTCAGCATCTGCATATGCCTGAAGAGTTAACGTGGATGTGGAGGACAACAACAAAGTGAGAAAAACTGTATGTCATACATAAGAGATGATGCGGAGCAATGCAGCCTAATGGGTGGATTGAGAAGCAGAGACAAATTAGTTGGCGACATGAACATCATAGGCAATATCAGGTTTGGTCACGGTGAGATAGACTAAACACCAAACCAGCTCCTGATAAACAAAAAGAACCTCAAGAGAACACCATCGGAAGAAGAGAACTTGGCATGAAGTTTAATGTGGGTGTCAACAATCTTATGATCAGTTACGCGGGCACGGTGGACAATCTCATGAGCATACTTAGTCTGGGATAGATGATAACCCTGAGGTGAAGAAGTGATCTCGATACTGAGAAAATACCGAAAAGGGCACAAGTCTTTCATCTCAAATTTCCAAAACAAAATGTGTTTGACCTCAAATATAGTGACTGAATTAGAACCAGTGATGATCATATCATCCACATGTAATAGAAAAAAAATGATACCACCAGTCCATGTCAAACTAAAAGAGCATAATAATGGGCGCTAGAATGAAATCCAATCTGTATAACAGTAGACTGAAAATGGTCATACCAGGCACGTGAGGATTGCTTAAGACTATAAAGAGCACAACGAACATGACATACCATGCCTGAAGGAAGAGGAAAGTCCGGAGGTGGGCGCATATAAACTTTCTTATGAAGGTATCTATTGAGAAAGGCATCTTTGACATCAAGTTTAAAGAGATGCAAGTGATGAATGACAACAACGGAGATAGCGGTATGAATAATAGTCATTTTAGCTACTGGGGCAAAGTTTTCTAGTAATCAACACCATATTCCTAGAAATAAATCATTAGCAGCGAGACAAGCTTTGTAGAGCTCCAAGGAGCCATTAGAGTGATTTTTAACTTTATAAACCAACTTGCATCCAATTAGATGTTTACCTGTAGGGAGAGTGACAAAATCCCAAGTACTAGTTTTTTGAAGAGCACACAATTCATCAAACATTGCATTACCCCAATTAGGATCAGCACATGCTTTTTTATAAGACTAGGGCTCAAAACAAGAATGAAGAGAAGTAAAAAGGTATGATAGAAAGAGAGAAACAAGTGTTCAAAAAATTAAGTTTTATCGGTGGGGTACGAGTACGGAAGGGATAATAACGGTTACAAAGGGGTAGGAGCCTTAGTAGCCACAGGAGCAGATGGAGTAAGGTCGGAAATGGTAGATACAAATGGAGGAGCAACTGGACGGCATGAGTAAACTAACGGGAGAGAGAAAGTCTGAGAAGGTTGGGAGGGAGGTGGAAGATCAGGGACTTCAATGGTAGAAGTAACTTCCTTAGAGGGCACATCGAGGGAAAAAGGATCAATATGAACTAAGTCATCTTTGGAGATAAGAACATACTTAGGTGGAAGATTAAGGTAGGCAAGACGCTCAAGAAATACAACATGACGCAAGACATAGAAACATCGGGAAATGGGGTCATAATAACGATAGCTTTTAGGTGGAGGCCATATCCTAAGAAGACACAGAGAGCAAAGAGAGAACTGAGTTTAGTCTGTTCTCATTTAGGGAGAAGAACGAAGAAAACGGAACCAAATACATGGAGTAAGGAGTAATTGAAAGCATGTCCAAAAAGCATCTCATAAGGGGAGAGTTCGAAAAAGAGAGGAGATGACATATGATTGAGAAGATACATAGCCGTAAGAATGGCTTCTCCCCAGAAGACAACAAGAACATATGAGGATAGAAGAAGGGATCGAGATGTATGAAGAATAAGCCAATGTTTCCTCTAAGCTTGACCATTATGGGCTAGATTATTGAAACAAGAGGACTGATGATTAGTACCAGAGAAGCCAAAAAATCTGTAAATTCAGTGAGAAAGTATTCCCCACCGAAATTCGAATGAAAAATCTTTATAGTAGTAGAAAATTGTGTTTAAACCATAGAGTGAAAATCACAATAGATACGAAAGAAATCAGACTTGTAAGATGTAAGGTACACTCAACAAAACCGACTATAGTTATCAATAAAAAATACATAATAGATGGAGTCACCCTTAATGGCAAGGGGAGAAGGGCCTCAAACATCAGTATGGACAATTGAGAAAGAAGAGGCTAAAAAAGATGTATTTTTATTAATAGGTAAAGCTGACATTTTTGTAAGTTTACAACCACTGTACTTAGAAATATCACTAACAAACACTTTTCCTAAACTACCAAACTGAATTAAAATTTTTAGATGGTCACTAGATAGATGGCCTAAATGAGAATGCCAAAGGTAAAAAGGTAAAGAATGTTGATCTAAAGAAATAAAAGACATGGCAGTGTTGGACACCACGGGAATATGACAGCTCTCCAGAATGCAACGGTCACCAACTCTATGCCTGATCCCAATATGTTGCTATGACTTCTAGTTTTGAACAACACAACTAGTAGAATAAAAAAGGATATCAAAACCAGAATAAAAAAGTTGATTAACAAACAGTAAACTAATAAGCAACTGTGGTATATAAAAAAATCAGGAATTAACAAAGTGGACAAAGTTGAGGGGGCAACCGAGCTTATGGACAGTGCGAATAGTAATGGGAGATGAAGCGAAAACACAATTACAAAGACAAGATAAATTTAATGTCATATGGTGGGAAGAACTAGAATCAAATATCTAAGTTGAGAGTGAAATATCTGAAAAGTAAGAACAATGAGAACTTGAGTGACAAGAGAGTTATAGAAGCATGTGATAGATTCTCGGGAGATGCAAGCATAGCCTGAAATTGACAAAACTAATCAAACAGAGCCTGAGACGGAGGGGAAATAGATCTAGTGGATGCAGGTGTGCCGCCCCAAATCTCGGAAACATTTAGAGCGACAAATAACTAACAAAGGTTGCGAAAATAAATAACGATATTATTCATACATGCCAAAAAAAGTAGAATAGTGTAATATTATGATTACAGACCCAAACAAAATATGTTTCTGAAACATAACAAAAAGATAAGCAAATAACATGGGTACGAATGGCAAAGAGTTGGTACTACAGTTTGATAGGTCGGGCCAGGTGAGACTTTTACTCATGGGAGCCAGGGCTCCCCTTCCTTGTCCACAAAGTTGCCAACCGATGCTTCTGACTCCTCAAAATCTGGTATGAAACGCCACGAGCTAACGCCCAGAGGAAACAACACAGATATGTTGGAGGCAAAACTGTCAAGATCTTTATTTTTGAAAAAATAATTATTGATAAAAAATTAACTGGATGGGCAAACGCCAAACAAGCTTCAGATAAGACTTTTGACGAAGAATGATCAAAATAAAGCCCGTGCAACCAAAGTTAATTTAGAAGAATATCTCTTGTAGATCTAATTTTCAATTACAACTTGATTTCGAGTTGAAGCTCAGTCAGATCTTCTACTGTATTCTCTTACGCGATCCTCGAACGTAGTTTGGGCTACGATCCTCCGAGAACTCGTACCGGCAGAAACCCGATATATTGAAGTCTTGAAAGACAAAAATAATATCATAATAATATATGAGATATCTGAACTATCAATTCTATCAATCTCAAACTGG
>JAULJZ010000024.1:5718381-5735491 GCA_032270985.1 Heliamphora pulchella
ATAAATTTGTAAAGCGGGACATTCTAAACGCACTTGGGTGTTCTAACTTTGACCATTTTCTTCCCTACCTCGCCATCACTCACATCCCGTCTAATACCGAGACGAGAAATTGGAACGAATCGGAGGGGAATGGCGTTAGGGTTTGGCTGAATCAGCTAGGGTTAGAGCGGTACATGCCATTTTTCGAGATTCACAAAGTGAACGACGAGGTTTTGCCATGGAGAGGGAGAGATACAACATGGGGGGAGAGAGAGTGAGACAAAGCAAAGAGAGGGCGAGGGAGAGAGAGGGAGAGGGTTCATATATATATATATATATATATATATATATATAGGGAGAGAGAGAGAGTGAAAAGAGAATCCGGTGGTTGCCGGAGCAGAGGTGTGGCGTCAGCGTCAATGCAGCGGTGGTGGGTGGTTAGTGGCGCAGGTGGCCGCGGCTGTGGGAGGCGCCGAGTCATGGTGGCGCGGCCGTCTTCTTCTTCGTTGATGCTGCTTCTGTTGCCAAGCTTATGTGAAATAGGAAGTGACTATATCTGAGGGTATTTTGATTATTTCAGCTTCTCCGTTAACGCCGTTTTACTGTAAGGGAGGTCAATATAATTTGTCTAAAAAGATGAGATTAAATGTATTTGACCAAAATCTCATGGGAGATTAGTGTAATTTACCCATTTAATTACTATTTATACAAAGCCCTAACTTCCATTTCTCTCTAATTGGTAGGGCTTGTTTAGGTTTTTGAAATCGATGTAAACCATTAAACAAATAATAGCACGGCCATCCTTCTTCAAGCTTCTAGGAAAGGAAATGTAATCCCCTACCCTTTACTCTTGGCTAGCATTCAAACTGCACTAGTTAGCTACATTTCTCAAGGGAAAGCGCTTTCAACCGAAACAACCGTGCACCATCTCTACTGCCAAGGACAAGATGGGGAGCATGTGGCCAAAACAACTCCCTGTTGCCCACAGTTAAAGACAACTTGCTGCTTGTTGGCTAGGATATGAACAAAGGGCCACTCACCTTCTAATGCCTTCTTACACCTTTCTCATCTCCGGCAAGCTCCCACCACCAGTCTCCACCATTCTCCATCATCGTCATCACCCTTTCCCTGCCCTCCGCCAACATCTCCCCCACCCAACTCCTCACTCTCCTCTCATCTCTGTGCACTCTCTATCCCTCTTTTTTCTCTCTCCCCCGCCACACCTTCTCCCCTCCTCTCTCTCTGTTTGGCGATTTATCTCTCCCTCGGTTTACAATGGTGGCAACTAGGGCTTGTGTTGGAAGAAGTGATTAGGTTTGCGATGGAGGCAATGGCTAGGGTTTGTGATAATGGCAACGACTTGAGTTAGCATAGAAATGGCAACGATTAGGGTTCTCAATCTCTCTCTTTAGTTCGACCATTCATAGCTGAATCTTCTCCATTTGTTCAGCAAGAAACAACCAAACATTAGTAATCGGTTCAGTGCCCTTTATAATTCGACCATTCATGGACGAATCTTCTTCTTTTGTTTAGTGAGAAATAACCTAACAAAAGTCATCTATTCGGCCCTGGCTATGTTGTGCAGAGTTGAGCATCTTTTGGGAGAAAACTTTTCCTCTATAAGAGTCTTGCGCAATAAACCCTTTTACGCGTGGTTGTCATATTTTAAGCAATAGAATCAGCTGAATTGTTGTTTATGTTAAAATTAGTTGAGATTAACAAGGAGTTGGTTAATGATACTCAAACATGTACTTATTTTGAATGCCTACTTATTTTTCGTCCTAGTCAATCCCGATTTGACATTAAATGTATATTGATTTTTTTCCCAATAACAAATACTTTTATCTGTCTCTTGCTCTTGGCATAACAGGTCCTAGGAGGCAATCCTTATTTACTACTATAGATTTTTCTGATAAGAACATGTATTTCTAGAGATTAAAGTAGGGGACGATCATTGGACAATGAAGGGGCGACTTATACACATTATAGTCCCAAGAAAAGTTCTATACACCGCTAAACACCTGAATTAGTTACATTAGAGTTTGAGAGGAAAGGTCACTCGCAATAGAACTTCCAACTTGTTAGACATAATTTGAAAATCCAAGAGTTTTAAAAAAATCCTATATCATGGATTGAAATGTTGGAGAGATTGAAATGTTGGAGAGAGAGAGAGAGAGGAAAGGAGAAGAGTAAAGGAGGAAAGAAGTGGTTATGCAATGAGAGGGAGAGAAACAAGAGAGTGTGATCGGCAGAGAGAGAGAGAGAGGAGAGGAGAAAGGAAAAGGGAGGGGAGGGGGTGGTTCCGTGGTGGAAGGGAGGGAGGGAGGGAGGGAGAAGACAGTGTCAAAGAATGAGAGGATAGGAGAGGAGGGGAGGGGGTGGCTATCGGTGGCGAGAATGGCGGTTGGAACTGAAGAAGAATGCGGTGGGAGGTGTGTGTATTGAGAAAATAGAGGTTGAACATATGGCTAGTTTTGGTATTTAGGTGTGCGCACAAAGATAAAAGAAAAAAATTTAACTTTTCTCCCTTGCATACATAAAAGTTTTGTTCAAAGATAAAAAGTGTGCATTTAGAATTATCATAGTTTTTGTATATATATATATATATATTTTTACCTGCAAAGCAAAGAGACAAAAAGTGGGCATCCCTATCCAGGAATGCAAGGTATACATATGGTTTATATTGAGCATATTGTGAGACTTGAAAGCCGCATATATCCCAACAATCCCTAGAGAAATGGCAATGAGGTTGAGAAGCATGTGACTAAACTTCTGAACATCCCTCTTCGCTCCTATTGTCTTGTACGCCATTGTCGCTGCTTGGAAATGGAGCACCACCAAGAGGACTCATTATCATATATATATATATATATAGAGAGAGAGAGAGAGAGAGAGAGAGAGAAAAAACATGTTTTTAGTTGATTGTAAACGAAAAACAAAAAATTGTAAACGTTCTCAAACAGAAATAGTAATTGGATGTGGTAGTCGTTAATGACAGCAATAGGTAGTTGGTAGTCGAAGATGGTGACCGTATATAGTGGCCGAAAACAGTAACCGTAAATGATGGTCGAAAATAGAAGTTGAAAAAAGTGATCGGAGGCGGTGGTGGCCAAAAGTGATAGTTGAAGGTAATAGAGAAAAAAAAAGATAAAATAAAAATTTGTTTACAAAACAAATAAAAACGCATTTATTCTGTTTATAAGAATTTAGTAAATTTTAAAAAGTGTTTATATTTTTGTGAAAACAAAATAATTATCAGACATGTTTTTATTTACAGTTTACAAAAAAATTAAAAATAAAAACAAAAAACAGTAAATATAAGCGGTACCAAACTAGTCTATTTTTTTGTATTTCCATCAAAATGTTTTATTTTTTTAAATTCTAAACTATAGGAATGTAAAAACTAAAAAGATATTTTCCAAAGTTTTTTTTCTTTTTAAAAAACGTTTACTAAAGAGAAAGTAAAATTCATTTCCCCCCAAAACATAGCCTACTTTTGTATTTAGTGAACCTTTTCATAGTTTAGGTTAATTATTTTTTCTAATTTCTAATAACAAGAGTAATCTAAAAACCAAAAAAAAATTGGATTAAAATTTGAAACCTTTTCATATTTTAGGTTAATTATTTCTTTCTAATTTCTAATAAGAAGAGTAATCTAGAAACTAAAAAAGTTATTGGATTAAAATTTGAATTTCTTTAATTAAAAATGAGATGAATTCTGAGAAAAAGATAATTTTTTAGATATCTCAAACAGAAAATTCTAACCTCAAATAGTCATTATACTCTTAGGCCCTAATTGCAAGTATTTTGTTGGCAAATTAGTTTTTAAGTTGGTTTTTCTAAAGTTAGTTAGCTGGATAAAAAGTTGTCCTTTTTGTTTTTTCTTCGAATTTATCAATATTGTCCTTTTAAATATTTGTTATAATGATCAAATATAGTTGACATTAATAATAAACAAGTTATATATCAAATAGAGATATTATCGTACTTTTGAATATAATAGATTTTTTATTAGAATGTTCTAAGAATTTAGTATTTTAAATTGACTTTGAGACATTTTAAAATTCTTTTTTTTTTTTACTAAACGAAATATGTTGCCTTTTTTTTATTAGAGAGAGTTGACACAAACTTGTTACCTTCACCAGCAAAGAAGATGAATCCAAAGACCATAAGAAATGGGTGAACCTGCCCAAAAAATTTGTTGACATAATGAATGAACAAGAAGTCAAGAACTTGTGTTTAAATCTAGTAATTAAGCTAAATTATTAAAGAGGGGCTCTTAATTTCTTTACATTGAACACACAAGATTCGTCACCGGAACCAAGGTTGATGCCCCGACGAAAATGTAGCAGCCAAACGAGCAAGAGGACAACAGCTGTTGCACCAAAAAAGTGTGCTGCCACCGGAATCCGAGAGGCCGATCTCCGGAAACTGGCTTTTTCAGTGTTGTCCATGGCAAGTTGGACACAAATTAACCTTGTTGAGTTTAGGGAGTGAAAGGTTAAGGAAGAAAAGATGGAATGAGACTTCTGGTTGCTTTTGTTTTAACAAGAGGCTCATTGTGTGCAATGGGATTTTTATAGATTTCTCTCTAAAACATTAGAAGAGAAAAGGTACCTTTTCTTTTCTTCTTTGGGATTGCTTGAAATGTTCAGTTTGGTATTTAGGTTGGCAGAATTTTGAGGTTTAGGAAGGGGAATTAGTTTCTCTAAAGTTGAGAATCTCGACTTTCACGTAAAGTTGAGATTGTTCTTCGCACATGTTCTTCATTTGTAGCTTTGTTTTCCATTATAATTGTCATTGTAGCACGTGTAGGGGCCAACCCATGAGGCCTATGCGGACTCAAGCAATGTGACTCCCTAATGGGGTCACTTGCAATCCTCTCTTGCTTATTGTACGTATTGTCTTTATGATGGATTCATCTTATCCTTATATCGGATGACAACATCAGGGCATAAGAAAGAGCTCACAACCACTTCTTGTGATAATTGTTTATTTACTAAGATCGTTAAAAAAATCATTTTTCCATGAAATTTTAAGTAGGTCAGGGCATTGATTGTTACACTATCTTATAATATTTGTTTAAAAAGCCTAAATGATTTTCATATTTAGACCACATGTTTTTAAAGACAAATGTAGCTATTGGTATCCAACTAATTAATATCTTATACAAATAGTTTTTTCAGCATATCTTACAAGACGAACATTTCGAATTATCAAAGTGAACCCATAATAAACTCAACTTTAATGTAAAGTTGAGGTTCAACTTTAGAAAATTTTAATCTAAAGGAAGGAATCAAGTATTTGTTTAAGCTAAATAGCAAAAATTGATAATTTAAAAGCAAAAACAAAAAAGCTCAAATTAGAACCTCTTAAAAACAATTATTAGTATTATTTTTATTTTTTTAAAAGTTCTTTTGGTGCATAAGCGAAAACCAGATATAATTGTATCAAACAAACTGACATTGCACCATGGAAGAAAAAAAGGAATATTTGGATTAACATTTTATCATTTTCTATTCAGTACATTGCACGAGTTAGTCCTTTTTTCTTGCAATCAGCCAAAATACATAAAAATTAATCCAGCTTCTCTCAACTCAAGGAATAGATTGAACGAATCCAACTAGGAAAATTTGGACCCAAAAATGGGCCCACCTCGATGATTCAATCCATTCATTTATAGTTCTCTATATTTAAAACATTTCTGTAAATAATTTAGTTGATCGAAGTATTTAGACAAATCACATTTATATTAAAAAAAATAGTGAAGTTCAAACACTATTCTCTAATTTTGTGACAAAAATATGATTTGTTCAAACATTTAATGATATCCGATCAATTTGATTTATTGCAAAGATAATTCGCTCTGAATATAATAAACTAAACGGCGTTGGGTCCAAAATTAATAGAATTTGACAAGTCCAATCCATTACTAGACTCAAAAGAAACCAAATTCATATCTTTATTAGTAAAACATCACACAACAAAGTAGTGTTTGAATCAGCTATATAGGCTGATGGGAAGCTCTCATAGCCCCCACACTCTTAGCATCAAACAAACACACCTAAAACTCAAAGGATGGCAAGACACCAACCATTTATAGGAGCGCAAAAACAAAGCCAACCCCAAAGTTAATCCACCCGGCCCTTTCCCAACCTATACCAAGGAGAGCAGAAGATAACAAAAGGGAAAAAAAATTCTAACTACTGTGTTTTTTGCACTTGACTGGATGGACATTTGATCGGAAGAGAACTTCGATTCACCTGGCCCCTCTTAGGGGTATATTGATATTCATGCCCATCTTGCACAAACTATAACCAAATCTTATATATTTTGGATTTTCAAAACTCTAACTGCATCAATGTGACATAAGAAATCTTCAATGGAGAAAAGTGATATGCTTTCATTTTCTTTTACCTATGTAGCACCTCAGACCTTCACTAACTCAACCGCTTCGCACCAATGGATCATACTCTACTTAAACACAGCTTCATTCTTTGCTAGCCAAATAGACCATATAACAAAAAAAAAAAAACATACTTTCCCTCATAATCCTTTCTAAATTTTTGTATGAGTTAGAAAACCACCATAACAACATGCACTATCCAGATATACCGAGCTTAGCCCCAACCAATACATTATATTCCAATCCCACCACATTATTAATTCCCTCTGACGTATACTGATTATCAAACGAGCACATAATAGCTAGTCGCTTTTAGTTTTTTCTTTTCCCACTCAAACAAATTTACTCCAAAAAAGTAGATACCATTTATTTGCAGTAGAATTCTGATATGCCACTGTTGCATCTTCTTATTTTTGTGTGTTGATAGCTAAAAAAAGCCTTGGAAAGGCTTATCTCAAAGAAGATTCATCAATCCACCAATCAATCCAAAATCAAATACTTGATCCATCTCCCAGTTTCAGTCTGCAATTCCTTATCAGTAAACTGCTCTCTTGATTTCCCACTGCTATAATTCTATGCCAGATACAAGAAACTTTCTTCTTTTCAATTATATCTTTGGAAACCATTCTAACACATTCCAATTATACTTTTCACATAAAAGTCTTCCCCCATAAGCTCTGTTTTTCTTTTCCAATTCTCTACCACTATTTAGACAGCAATGCCATATTTTTTGTTTAAGATCAGTAATTCCTAATCCCCCAAATCTTTGCATCTTCTTATCTTCTTCCTACTGATCAAATGCAGCCTTTTCTTTACATTCAATATCTGCCCACAAAAATTGCATTTGCATCTTTTCCAGAGATCTCCTCACAGATTCTGGCATTTTGAATAAAGACAAGTAAAAAATAGGCAAGTTTGACTTTTTGAATAAAGACAAGTAAAAAGTAGACAAGTTTGACTAAGTCTTCGTTTGGTAACTTAACTTTAACATAGACCTTTTGCTGTAAATTACTTTAAACCAAATAAGTAAAAAGTTTATTTGGTGAATTTTAAGGGTGACTCAAAGGCTAAAAATCTATTTCACTTAAAGTGACTTTTAAGACAAAAAGCAGTAAGGCAATAAGCAAAAAAGTTTTGAAGTCAAAAAGAAATTGTTTAAATATTTTTAAAGGTTACTCAAAGGCTAAAAGTGTCAAGTACCAAATGGATGTTTCTCCTATCAGTTCTCAGTTTCCTCTTCAAACTGCTCACCATTTATGTAACGTTTGTCTGGGATGTCTAAAAAATTTGGCTTATAAGAGATTTAACTTTAATAGAAAAAAGAAAATAGAACCAAGTGTTTGATATAATTTGTTTAGGTAACTTTTTCTTAAAATATCTAACGTACTCTTACTTTATACTTTTAAGTTGTAATATTTGAAATACTAAAACGATTTTTTTTAAAATTTTTTTTAATAGAGTTGACTTTTTAATTGAAGGTATTATAGTTATTTCACTCAAAAAAATTAACATGTTTCAGATAAGTATAAACTTTTTAGATACGCGCCTATATGTGGTCAAGTTTTTTTTCAAGGCTTTTTTCTTAAAAGCCTCTTACAAAGCCCAATCGTTTGGGCTCCCATAGTAATCAATTGGCTTTTTAAGCCACAGCTTTTATTTTTTCATGTTTCTTGCCTGATAATGTCACATGACTGGCTTACCCTTAAATTACACAACTCTTAAATTCCAAAATTACCCTGGAACTACAGAAACATGAAAATCTACATTGGAAATTGCATTGTTGCGCAAAAGGGTAAATTAATAATTTGGAAAAGCCAAAAAGCCTACACTTATCCAAACAAGTTAGCCAATGCAAAAAGGCCCATCTTAAACTTTTAATCCCAAACAACCAAGCTTTTCTCAAATCTACTTTTTAACAAAAATAAAAACGGCTAGATCAAATACATGCTAAACACACTAGCATAAACATTAAGCTTTTTTTGCCCAAAACCCAACATTTTACAAATGCCAAACAGAGGCGCAGTCTAGTAGTGACTATATAAATTATTGCCCAGGACCCATTGTTTAGTAAGAAGATGGAACATTGCTCTCAAAGTACTAAAAACTAACATCACCACAACCATCAACCCCGAAACCTTACCCTAGATTTGCACTTCAATTGAATGATTAAAATCATGAAAGAGAGTATCTTTGAAACCGACATTGATGAATATATTTTTTGTCCATTAATGGCTTGCACGTACCTATCTATACAGGCACGGTCAAGTAAGTGGCCAAAACACAGTTTGTTTTTCACCCCCCAAAAAAAGATCTCTTACAAGAACGTTCATGATTTCTACTTATATAGCAAAATGATGTGGGACTGGTGGAGACGACTGTCACTAGCAATCAGTCTCGTTAAGTCAAAAAATTGTTCCGTCAAATTTACCCCATTTTTTGTTAATTCCCCCCACTCCCTTCCTCTTCCATTCTCGCCCCATCAAAGATAAGTACAAAAAATTAGGAGATTCTAACCTTCGTATGCTCAGCAACAAGGCTATGCTGCATCACTGGATGACTCTATGACTCCTCTGGGAAGCAGCTGACATGATAAGCCTGGGTGGCATCCATGTTCTGATCCTTTGTCGACGAACTTTGTTGACTTGATGAAGTCTTGCTACCAGAAAAGTTCCGGTAAGGGCGGTGCACTGGAGGCAACAGTAAAGCCGATTGTGTGTCCATTGACAGTAACCGTCCACATTTACTGCACCACCAACACAGTAGTAAATTTTTTGAGCAAAATTGTTCTAAATTACGATTTGGTTTAATGCTACAGCTGACAAATTTTTAGTACAAATGATTTGATTTTGGCCAATTAAGTATGTTAGATTAAAAATAACCATTATTTATTTAAATATTTGGAAAAATGAAAATAAAAGTTTCAAAAAAAAAAAATCGAACATATTTTTAGTTCTTTCCAAATTTGTTTTGAACCAAATTCCTTTTTTTTCTTTTTGCAAAAGACAAACGAACACAAACTTAAAATCCCGAAACGAAATTGCAGGAAATCATCAACGGATAGGAGACGGAAAATTCGGCAATGCATACCTGCAAACTTTTGAGAAGAGAGTTTGATAGCTGCAAATCCAGTGCTGCAAAAAAAGTGATTTGAAAACCTTGAATGTGCTTGAGATGTGATTATGAACATAGAGAGTGGATACTACAAATCCTAAGAGCTAGAGATTATACCAACAAAGAATGAAGAGCTGTTTCGCTTCTCAGGCCAAGAAAATACTGCAAAGCCAAAGCTGCATGTTCCTGAAATAGGGCAATAAATGACGACCTCAACTGCAATTTTGAATCTTCTAGAAAACTTCCGGGCAAAGTTTTTTTTAAAAAACATCCCTAAACTACTGACCCAATGTTCTGAACGAGAAATATTTGCTTCTATTCCCTCCCTTCGAGCAATGAACCGTGATTATCCTGTCCTATCTTGCAAACCAAAGAAAATAGCAAATAAATCGACGGGCCTTAGGGAATGGAATGCTGGGATTTTCTCTAATCCCAAAGGCAAACGAACGAAAAAGTTGCAACATCCATTGCTTGTTGCTACTCAATGATTGTTGACTCAACATTGATTTCATACTTGAGTCGGAGGGCTCTCGCTCCATTCATCTAGTCAATTCTTAAACACCTGAACTTTTAATTGTATCAAGTTGATTCCTAAACAATTAGATAGTGATCAATTAACACCTTGATGTCAAATCTGTGAAACAAATGGACAGAATTAGCTGGCGTGACAAAACATGAGTTTAGTCTTCAGTTGCCACATAGCTAATTCAGCGTTTGACGTCAGGGCGTTAATAATCGATATCAAAGTGTTTAGATATCCAATCGATAAAACTAAAAAGTTCAGTGATTAGTAGACATTGAGTCAATAGTTCAGGATTTTTTTTGTTTTGTTTTTGCAATTAGCTCAAAACTTTTAACAGGAAGGAGGTGTTACCGTGATGTGTCTAAATACGTGATAAACTGAGAAGCCCCTTGCATGTACATAGCTGCCTCCCTATTAGTAAAGACAAGAAACTTCATTGGCTCATTGTCTAGAAGCAAATTTGCTGAAAATTCTACACACACAAAGAGTCAACTATTATTGCCCCTTCTATTCACTAATTCTACTTAATTGCCAAATATGAGTGCATTTGGACCTAATGATGATGAATGCCCTAGGACTCCAAACAACTCAACAAAATTTCCATTCAGAAACTAATGAGTGAACATCTTCACTAGTAACCGCACCATACCTTACTGCCTACAGCCTTGATGATTACATATTACATCACAGAAACTAAAGATACGCATGCAAAAAATCAAGGCATTTGAGAAATTTCATTCAAGAAATCATTAAAAGATGCATATTCAATACACGAGGCTTACTACCTACAAACGAAGGGATGTTTCTCTGGTATTATACAACTGATGGATAACCACAAAATTGAAATAAAAAATTTATAGGACAATTATAAGCTAGCGATGCTATATGGGACAAAATGTTGGCATAATAAGAAGCATCATGTAAATAAAATAAGAATTGCTGAAATAAAAATTTTGACGTAGATGTATAGTAAGACTAAAAAAAATAAAATCACGAATGAAAATATTTGTAAAATGTTAGGGGCACACCAATTAAATATAAGTGGAGAGAAAATAGACTAAAATAGTTTAAACACACATAATGTAAAGCAGTAGATAAAACAGTAAAGAAGATTAATAAAATTATCGTCAATGAAAATATTAAGAGTTTACAAAAAATCTAAATTGAAATGAAATGTCGTAATAAGAAATAATATGAGCCTATTGAATTTAACTAAAGATATAGCCTTTGATGGAGTAGAATGGCAAAAACCATCAAAAATATCAAAGATATCAAATTTTGCTTTATTAGGACCACAAAGCTGTTTTTTTGTCGTCATAACCATATAGCACTACTACTCATAGTTGTCGATACCGTACTGTCCGGTACGTAACGATTTGGAGTAATACTAGTACACTAATTATTTAGTTTCGTAACGGTCAAAATACCAGTCTGTACTAGACATATTGGGCAATACAGGCCTATGCCAACATGTACTTGAAAATATCAGATACGTACTGGTCCATAATTATTTTTTTAAAAAAAATTTACTTATTTTTTTGTTTGTACTTTTTCTTTTTCTTTTTTATATTCTAATTCAAGGTTCAAATATAGCATGATAGAAGAGGTGGTCTAAGGCTAATCAATATTAAGTCATTATTAAAAATCTCAAATACCAAATTTATATCTTTTCAAGTTGGCCATTTCATTATAAATAATGAAGTTACAAATTAATTTAAACTAATTAATTAAAATATTATTTTAGATAAACATTTATATTATACTAAATTATTTATTGTTGAATAACATCTTTTTAGAACATATATATAGTTTATAGCAATAATTCTGAAGAGGTACCCAGTGTGTCACCAATACTGGTAGGCACCATACCAATGAAAAAGCCGGTACACTGTTCGGTACGATATTTAGAACCATGCTACTGCTACTAGTACTATTACTACTATTACTACAAATAATGGTAATAATAATAATAATAATAATAATAATAATAACAATAATAATAACGAGTAAAAAATGGACAAGAGAAATCATAAACAAAGTAATAGCAAGAAACAAAAATTATAAATAATAGGGTTAGCAGATATTTAAAGCATTAAAGGTGATTAAATTGAATATTGACTTAGAAAAATACATAATTTTTGCACTAACTGTCAACATCCAATGGCTATAGATGCCAAGCTTTTAATCCCGACCTTGAAACTGCCTTTCCACTAATGATGCAACAAATATGAGCTGCACGATTATAAGTAAATAAGTCGATAAAGTTTTCCGTAATTGAGCCATGGCTGTATGACCTACCATAATTTGATGGAATGCAAACAAATGCAAGTAAAATATGCAATTCAAATCACAATTGGAACAAGCATGTTTGTCCAAAGTTTGCGATGTAAGCTGGAAGGATATGTGGTACTAGTGACCAGCCCAACCCAAAACCGATTGTACTACAGACTTTCCTAAGCTCATGCACAAGCTTGATTAGGCTCATGAACAACCTCAAGCAACAAAGCCCAAAACACAACCCTGCCTAATCCAAAAAACTGGAAAGAAGTCAAAGCATAGCTAGTCCAAACTGTTGGAAATGATTTAAATTAAATTGTTCTCAAAATGATGTATAATGCTTGGAATTTGGAAATGGATCTTGGTTGAATGAACTTACGTACAAGATGCATCCTTAAGG
The DNA here is from genome assembly GCA_032270985.1 of Heliamphora pulchella. Lineage (NCBI taxonomy): Eukaryota > Viridiplantae > Streptophyta > Magnoliopsida > Ericales > Sarraceniaceae > Heliamphora > Heliamphora pulchella. The sequence continues at coordinate 5,731,078 of JAULJZ010000024.1, forward strand.
TTCGTGGTTCATGTCCCTTGGACAACGAATCCAGCTACCACAAATTGGTAGAATTCATATATCATGAAAATTCATTTAAATTTGAGGTATATTAATTACCAAACCAAACAAAGCCTTTATCCCAATCAATTGGGGTCGGCTACGTGAATCTTTTTACACCATTCTACTCTGTTAAGAGCTATATCTTCAGTTAGTTTTAAAAGATTCATATCTTTTCTTAATACGGCATCACATGTCAATTTAAGTCTATCATTCCCCCTAGTGTTTTCATTACTCACTGTCTTGTTGCTATTTCTTACCACTACATCAACTGGTCTGCATTGTATGTATCCAAATCATCTTAATCTATTTTTTCTCAACTTGTCCTCAATTGGTGCATTTGAGGTATATTAATTGAACGATGAAAATTCATTAGAGATCATTTATGAGATTGAACCTAACCTGTAGTATAATAAGTAGAGGTAAAAGAGCATTAGAGCATCAAGAAAAACCAAGATCATTTCGAGAGTTTTGTCATCATTCTAAGTTTCCTCTGACATCTTGAAAAGAGATTGAAGTACTTGGTTACTGCCAATTAGTGCGAGATTGTAGGGGAACAAGATCGATTCCGAGCTAAGTTAATCCCAAAGATAGATTTGCTAAATATTAATTAATCGTACATTGCACCAAATAGAAAATCCATTCTGCAATGACAAACAATCTGATCCGAGTAAAAGCCACATAAATGCTTCTTGAAGATAGTCGGAGCCTCCCAAACGTGCAAGCTTGAATTAATTAATTATTAAATAATGTCCCAACACAAGAATGCTATCGGCGCCAAATCTAATACTATTTCATAACATATTGGTGGGGATGAGATTGTACAAAAATAAACTTCTTCCACTTCTAAAACAGATCAAGCCATTTTCGTGTTTAACGAAGTCACGGAAATTTATGCTACAGCAATTATCTGGCTCATCTATGAACAACATGAGATTTTCAATGATAATGGAATGCAACAATGCTAACAAAAGGGTCATACGTAACATTATCTATTAGTATGGCAACAGTACTCATGGAGAAAGAACAAAGCTAAAGATGAGAATAAGGACGCAGCTGCAACTGATAAAGCTACCTCATCTGGTGAAAAGAAAGCAACTGCATCAGGATCAATGGAACCAGCTGGATGCAAGGATATGATAGCTCTAAAAACAGAAGGAAACAACAGCTCAATGACAGCGACCTTATCTGCAGCAACAACGCCTACTGTTCCTTGTCTTAGATTATTTGAACTATGAAAAGTGTGTTCTTTTAATGGTTCTATGATACTGTCATTGGCTGAAGAGGGAAGTAAAGAAGCTCTTTTTAACCAATCCAACCGTTCGTAGGTGAAAAGTTTCACATTTTGCACTACTTTTTCCACGTGCAACAGAGAATCTGATAGTGATCTGTACTCATTAACCTCTTCTTCCTGTCTCACTGTTGATGCGTGGGAACCAGTGTGTTTCTTTGAAACTGATTCAGTACCAGCACCATCATCAAGGTGAGGAAAAAATCGCCGTTTCTGGTCAGTAAATGCTTTAAGAGCCAACCTGCACAAGTGGATTGTAGTCCAGAAACTGAGAGAGAGAGAGAGAGAGAGAGAGAGAGAATAGCTTTAAAGAAAGGAAACTAGTAAACATTCTAAGTCCTACACAAAATTGTCAGGACATGTCCAGATTTTGGTTGACATTTCATTTTATACACAGTATCTTGCATTCTAATTCATAAAACTAATTAGGTGGGTGAAAACTACATGAAAAGTTCAAGAGCTCCTTGGACGACACTATGTGAGGACAGATAAATCACTAATCAAGACCATGATCTGTTGGAAGCTAATATATGGAGTGGAGTATAGAGCTACCAGTTAGTATGTTGCAAAGGAAGCTTTTACTAGCATATGAACATATGATAACAGAGGCATAAAAATGAAAATTAGAATGCCTCTAGTATCATGAATGCAGTTCGAAATGATAATTTGATAACATCACAGCCCTAGGATGCTCTCCAATTGGCTAAAGAAGGAATCTCAAAGTTCTCCAAACACATCTGTTTTATGATGTATTATAATTTGTAAATTGATCTTCTTCAGTGGAATAATTCCAGTTCACACCTTTGAGACCATGCATTCCATATATTCGGTTTAATTCGCCCTTATTTTGAACTCTTTGATTCCAGTGCTTCCCTTTAAAATTTCAATTTAGCAAAGAAGAGATTCCATTCTTTGTTGTAGCAGTGACTTAGGAAGCATTTCAGTTATACTGCTCCTATATAAAGTAGACTTGTCACTTATGAGATGTAGCTGATTCTCCCATAATGTGAACTTCATAATACTAGAAGCTTATATCAAGAATTTTTGTAGTGTAAAAAAAATACACAAATGGAGTGTTGGCCGCACATTTGTGATCATCATGCGTACGCATATATCAATGTAATAATTCATTTCAACCTTAAATTGGACAATTCAATACATCCTCTGGTAATGAGATAGAGATCAACGGCTATATTATATTAACAGCTTGATAAACCTATAATTACTAGAAAATATCAGCTATAGCTTTTCACTTGTAAAAAATACAACAAAATATAGACTTCCCAAAAAATAATATTACATTGGACCTAATAGTTGACTGAACCCTCCCAACAGGAATTCCAATGAAGGAAATCAAAGCTCTGTTTTAAGAGCCAAAGTCAGATGGATTAACTAGAATTTAAAGAAGCATCAGTATACCCAATATTTTAAACAGACCTGGTCCTACCAACAGCAGATGCACCTGCCTGGCCAGCAAGTTGGCGCTTCCATGCATATGCAACAACTGCACCATCTGGGCAAACCAAAGGCATGTGGAGGCCCCATGAATTACTACGTGACCGAAGTGACTCGTTAAGAACGCCAGAATCTTCCAACTGCCTTCCTAGCAAAAATAAAACAACTTGAAATTTATTTATGCAGTCAAAAACAAAATTATGGATGTTTCCAATCCATAAAAGACTTTGAATATCATATCTGATTATATGGAACAATTTATTTTAGTTTCTAACTTTCTGCCTTTTTATACAATCACTGACAGCCAATATCAAATAGAACCTGCCATGTAATATATTATTCCACAGGTTAAGACATCGTAAATTTGTAATCAGGCTATTGGAAGTCCTATTTTATCAAGTGTGTTGCCTAACATTAAACATGTGCCTCAAGTCAGCAGAGAATCAACCAACTGTTTGAAGTCAAGTCAACAAAACGAGTTCGGATTGGTCAGCCAATTTATATGGGGTCATAAGTTCTGTGTCTTCTGTCAATCCTCCTACCAACATCCTTTCAACATTTATGTCCTCATCTGCACAACTGTTTTAACCCAAACCAATTTACTCTTTGCAAAGCCAACTCAACCAAAAAATTCACAACCTCAATCCATTCTTTAGTTGCATTCATCCATCTCAACATCTTAATCATAATTACACATAAACATTCCCCTACCTGCCCAAAATTTCACCTCATCAATGTCAACCTAGTTGTATGAACAATGTCTCTATATCTGCACTACTCATTGAGTCATTGATACCAAATCTCAAATAAAAAATGATGTCCTTAAACTTAATTCTAAACCAGAGAATTAAAGAAGGCATAGCAAGTCCAAGCAGACCTATATCAGATAAATTTGGCAATTGTTAATCATGTGAGGCCCGCCATGGATTAAGATTATAGAATTTTATGGGGTCCCCCTACAACAGTTTTAAAACTAGGAAGTACTAAATGTGAGAGGGAGCTGCATCTGTCCCTATGTACATAAATAAAAAGAAATATCAAACTTGTACACTTATTCTACAAAAGGAAGTGCTACATTTAGGATTTCTAAATTTGGAACTGCATGAGACTGATTCAACGTGGATTTCTAAAGTTGTAAAACATGTTTAACTACGATGTAACATGTTAATTTTCTCATAGAGCATTTGTTGACAAGATCTCAATTGCTCAAATGAACTCAATAGAGAATAAAATTGCCATAAAAAAGATTCCATGGTTAGTGAACCTTCTTGCCAAGGAATCAGCTATGCCATTGCCTCCTTTCTGCAGCTAAATAAACTCGACATCTGAGGACCAGAACAACGCATGATTTCCCTCCTCAAATGAATGCTGAGCAAAATACCCAAGTTTTCATCTCTAATAGCTAGCCACCTCATAATGTCAAGGAGTTACCCTCACAAGACAATGATACATAACCAATTGAAAAGAATATCCTACAAGCCTTCCAAAAGAGCTGCAAATTTTATTTTGTTTCCATATAGTGTAGGTACCTGATTAGAAAAATCTGACAAGAATTTACCATCATGGTCCTGTAAATTACTACCAATTACAAGTTGGGCATTAATCCCAATCAAGATCCACCAATTGTGT
>JAULJZ010000024.1:5735591-5781317 GCA_032270985.1 Heliamphora pulchella
TATAAGTTTAAAATAAATTTACTTGTGAATTAGATAAGTGATATTTTAAAGGTCATACACTTGTATTCAATTGCTTTATTTAAGAATTTTTTAGATACTCACTTCACCCTCCTCTTAGGATTACACACATAATATCAAAGTGAACATGACTCCTACCCTTAACTTTAAAATGGATTGCATAAGAAGCTTTATCTTGAAACCATAATCTTTTCACAACCTGAATAACATATTTAAATTAGCATTACTTGGCATAACAAAGATGGAGCAATTCAAGAGAAAATTTTCTCTTTATTTAGATAGATAACTTCATTGTCAAGTTTCTTGTCACTAAAAATGTAGAATCACCTTTGACAATTTTGTTGGATAATCTGTTTTGTTGCTAACAAGTATACAGTTGAAGTAGCAATTAAGGCAGTGGTTTAGTAGATGGATTGCAATCCAGTTTTTTTTTTTTTAATGAAGAAAATATTTGTCTTTAAAGAATTTTTTCAACTTTTATTTAAAACTTTTACCTTTGTGACTGATATTTGACGGGAGAACTTAATATTATAACAACTAAACGGTTGGCATACGCATGCATTTGTAAGTCTCTATTCAAAAATTAAATAGTAGAATAGTTTAATTTTTAAATTGTGAGCATTTACAATTTCTAAATTAAGTAATGGAGAGAAAATATTATGGGTATTTTGGGTAAGATAGAAAGTGCACACAATTTAAAATTTGGAGTTGTATCAGTTGGGTTTCTCAATTTATATATTACTATAGATGAACAAAATTTTAAAACATCATTAAAGGGAGAAAAAGCGAGTTAGTATCATTTTTGTCAATATGAATAAAAAATTAAACAAGAATATTAAAAAATTACTGTATTTAAAAAAAACTAATCTCCAAATATTAACTTATGATCGATCACTCAGCGAGACAAAGTTACTGTTGGTAACTTTTAACTTTTTATTACTAATTTCAACTCTAAGTTATAAGTTTTTTCTAAATATTCATAATTTCTTCTACAACTTATAAATAATTTCAGCTACAAATTATAATGTATAAGTTACTAAGTTTAGTAATGCCAAATACCACTTGCTAAGGATATTTTATTATTTTTGGGTAGAGTCTAGGAGACTATGATTTGTTGAAGAAAAGAGGAAAATAGTAATAATAAAGCAAAGAAAAAGAAAAAAAAAAGTGAAGGAGCAAGTTGGCAAAAGCTTCCTTTCCCTCTCCTTCACTTGTTTCCCTTTCTTGGCCAACCTTTCTTTCTTGCTAGTTCTCTCATTGAGATCAGAGCAGGAAAAACTCTTTTCCAAAAAGGAAATTGTTGAATGCTATCTTTTTCAAGTGGAAATTATTAACACTAATTGGCAATAAATCAAACACAACGCAATCTTTGGTTCTTACTTTTTATATACCTTTTTTTTCATTTTTGATTTTAAACTTTTTACCATTAGTCCAAAAGAACATAGATTTACTTGTTAGAATAATTATAAAAATATAAGATTTTTTTATTAAAATTTTTTAAGTTTGTTAGGAAATTATTAACACTAATTGGTAGTAATAAATCAAACACCCAAATGCAAGCTAAGTTTGATCTAATTTTTTTATATTTTTTTGTTTTTAATAAAGCTTTTTTTACCATTTGAGCAAACAAACATACTTGTTGGAGTACTATTAGTACCATAAATCAAACAATAAAAGTTTTTTTTAATAAGAACTAAAAAAAATTCAAGTAAGACTAGAAAGTTAATAACCTTTTAGTGATTATTTTGTTTTTATTGAATTATTTTAATTATAGTCCGAACATACATACTTTTTAGATTCCTCAAATTATGAGAAATCACAAAAAACTTAAAATCTAACCTATAAAGATTCTTTTAAAAAATAAAAAAATGAAAATAAAGCCTCGAAAAACCTAAATCAAACACGCTAATTAAACACTTTTGGAGGTAAACTTTATCACCTAAGTAAATATTAAGTGCCCGATTGGCAACTAGTTTAAAATTTAATTTTTTTATTTTTTTACATTTTTAGTTAAAAAAAATTAAATTTGGTTCAAAATAAATTATTTGATAACTTAACTTTTAAGTTAGTTTTTTTAAAATTGATTGTTTGGGTAAAAAGTTAGTTTTTTTGTCTTTTGCTTTAAATGGACAATTTTATATTTTTATATATTTTATATTAATAATTATATATAGTTGGTAGTTGTAGTAATAAATTGTGAATAAGATGTATTATAGTATTTTAAAAGTGGTAAAAATTTAATATAATATTTTAAGAGTTTGCGTTTTAATTTAACTTTTTAGTTTCTTAATGTTTTGATTTTTTTGCCAAACAAATAATTTTAATTTTTTAACATTTTTAGCCATAAAAATAAAAAGTCAAGATTATCAATTAAGGCTAATATACCCAACTCAAATATTTATATATATTTTTATTTATTATTCACCGAGTAATAAACAGTAATTAGCATATTACTTAAATTTAAATTAAAACATTCTACACTCTAAAACCTGTCTACATAGAACATCTCCACACACCTCTCTCCACCAATAAAATGGCCTTCCCTTGTTTTCTTCTCATATTCTCCTTCTCCCTCTCTCTCTCTCTCTCTCTGCTTCATTGCTGTAGAGATTGAGACCGCTCTTTCCGTCCTCATTCAAGAACTCTTCCTTCGAGACACGCAAGGAACACCCACGAGTGTCTCGAATAATACATTGGCTTTAGAACTGATCAGAAAATCGAGTGATCCTCACTGTAATTCCAATGGATTTTCATCTGGGTTTCTTTTTGATATGCTCTGTTCTTGCTCTGGTATCTGGGTGTTCAGGAAATCTTCCAATCCTGTCATTTGATGAAGGGTATTCCCCACTTTTTGGAGATGACAATCTCGTACTACTCAGTGATGGAAAATCTGTTCATCTCTCTCTAGATGAACGAACAGGTTCATATTCTACATGATTTCTTCTAGCTGTTTCTGCTCTGATTGGTTCTTCTTCTTCTTCTTTTTTGTTTTTCAATTTCTTTCTTGGTTTTAAGGTTTTTAACAGTGATTGGCTAATCAGTTCATCTCTCTCTAGATGAACGAACAGGTCATGTTCTACATGATTTCTTCTAGCTGTTTCTGCTTTGATTGGATCTTTGTTTTTTTTTCAATTTCTTTCTTGGTTTTAAGGGTGTTTAACAGTGATTTTTTGGGGGATTTATAGGCTCTGGATTTGTGTCTCAAGACCTTTATCTTCATGGATTCTTCAGTGCCTCTATCAAACTTCCCGCAGATTACACGGCTGGTGTGGTTGTTGCATTTTATGTGAGTAGTTTATTTGATTATATTAACGACAATTCATCATACCCAGTTGTTTTCAGCTATTAAAATTTTTCCAATTGCAGAAATATTTAGAATTATGCTAGAAAAATCTGGTCTGGTTAATGAGAAGCAGTTGAATTTCTTGTTTATTTCCTGAATTTAAATGTATAATAAAATATTACATAAGGTAGTATAATGGTTGTGTAATTTTCATTAAATAATGAATTTATGACACTAATCACACCCAATAGAGTTCTTGACATCTCTTTTCTGGTTTATTAAAATTTATTTGGGAAACATGATTGAATTAATAACACCCTGATGTGTTAGTATACTAATTTCTCATTTTACAGTAGAAAATATTCTTCAATTAGCCTTAACTAGAATCAACTCAATTACACCCAGGTAGATTCTTACTAATTTCTTCATTTTGTAGTTAAGACTTTTGATATCAGCCAAGTCACCCTTCTTCTTCTTCCCTCGCTCTCTCTCTCTCTGAGTTAATATTTTTCTGGTGATCATAGACGGCCGAAGGAGTGGATGGAGCTGACTGCTCCCTCTAAATTTTGAAAAACTTTCATAATTATACTAGTACTGGTTCCAACTATTTCAAGATTGTATAGTTTCGGCCCTCATTTTTTTTTTATAAAAAAAAATTAACATTCGTCCCGCCCCTTCTAAGTTTTGAAAAAACTTTCATAATTATAGTAGTATTAGTCCTCTGACTATTTCAAGATTGTATAGGTTCTGCCCTCAAGATTCATTTTAAAAAATTAATATTTGCCCGGCCCCTCTAAGTTTTGAAAAACTTTCATAATTATAATATTATTAGTCCCAACTATTTCAAGATTGTATAGGTTCAGCTCCCAAGATTTTTTTAAAAAATAATTAATATCTGCCTTCCAAATTAAAATTTTGCCCCCTGTCCATGCTTGTCATTGTAGATGTCAAATGGAGACATGTATGAGAAGAACCATGATGAACTGGATTTTGAATTTTTGGGGAACATCAGAGGCAAAGACTGGAGAATTCAGACCAATTTTTATGGCAATGGAAGCACAAGTACTGGCAGAGAAGAGAGATATGGCTTGTGGTTTGATCCTTCTGAAGATTTCCATCAGTACAGTATTCTCTGGACTCAGAACCACATCATGTAAGGGTACCAATAACTCCTAGAACAGAGCTGTGCCTTTCTCTTTCTTTATTATCTGCTTTTGGTAATCTTTCTTCCTATATATGATACTGTGTCTCACTTTTCATATTTACCTAATTTGAATCTGATGATAATATCTCTCATGCACTGTTGTGAGATTTTGCCATTTTTAGGGCTTTTGATGTGATGTGCCTGTTCTAAGATTTGGACAAGCTTTCTTTTTTGCAAGAAGGTTGAGTAGGAGGAATTGCTCTATTTCTTTGAATTATGACATCTCATGATCTGTTAAAGATCCATTTTCTTCTTTATTGTCACAGTGATATTTATCTATTGTCCTATTTTTAGGTAGAAGCATCCATTGAGCTATGTAATTAGGTAACCCATATGCTTTTTAGAGAGGAGGAGGAGGAGGAGGAGGGGGAGAAAGAGCGACGTTTATAATCCGATTCGAGCATTGAATCTCTTAATTATCACATACTAATACTTCAGTTTTGAGTGTTTTGCTCTTATTAATTGGGTTCTGTAGTTTTAACAGAGTTCAGACAAACATCTACATGTATATCAATTGGGAGTGCTCCAAAAATCTATGAAGAACTCGTGAACACTAAAATTTGTTGTTAGGCAATTATTCTTGGGCCTTCTTTTCTTTTATAGTTATTTTCCCCTTAAAAAAAAGAAGAAAATTCACCTGAGGATTAAACATTAGAATTACTAGCAATGAGTTCTTTTTTCTTTTTTTTTTTCAATTGGAGGAACATGCAATAGAATTACTAGCTTGAAACCTTACATTAGTACATTTATTTGTACTGTCTAATCAATAAAGAGAGGAGTGAATCATAGTTTCTCTCTGCCCTTACCCTCAATTACTGCAGTTGTTGATGGTTTACTCTATTTGAAGATCAAACAAGAATAGTAACATCACATTTTGCCAGTTACGCGGTTATGTCCATTACTATTTCATTATTGCTCAGTTAATCTAAACTCGGTGTGCTCAGTTAATCTGAACTCGGTGTGCGCATCTGAGAAAGAGAGGGAGAGCGAGCGAGCGAGAATGTGCAGGGTTTCCTTCTCTTCCAAGATCGAACAATAGTGAGACGTGTTTTTGCTCATTAGTAGACAATTGTCATTGGCAGCCTTGATGTAAATTCTGTTTTGTTTGTTTTGCTACTTTTTATTTTCCTGCAGATTTTACATTGACAATGTTCCCATAAGAGAGATCAAAAGGACAGAAGCAATGGGTGGGGATTTCCCATCCAAGCCAATGTCTCTGTATGCCACAATATGGGATGGTTCCAACTGGGCTACAAATGGTGGCAGATACAGAGTCAACTACAAATATGCCCCTTATATTGCCGAATTCTCGGACCTTGTCCTTCACGGTTGCGCGGTCGACCCGATTCAGCAGTCGTCCAAATGTGACCGCACCACGAATTCCAACTCCATTCCTACCGGTGTCATGCCCGAACAACGAGCCAAAATGGAGAATTTTAGGAAGAAACATATGCAGTATTCCTACTGCTATGACCGGGCTCGGTACAAGGTTTCTCTACCTGAATGTGTGGTTGATCCCCAGGAAGCTGAGCGCCTCCGATGGTTTGACCCGGTCACGTTCGGAGGAAGTTATCGCCGCCACGGGAAACGACACCACCGGAGCCGATCAAGCCCGGCCGAGGCAACTGCTATTTGAGAAGGCTGTAAGTTACATATTTACATATGAGCATCACCAAGCATATTGCTTTTGAGTTTGATTTAAGTTGGGTCAGTTTTTTTTTTTTTCTTGTGAATAATAGACAAAGGGGGAGAAAGAGAGAGAGTGAGAATAGATTTCTTGAAGGGTATGTATGTATATACTTCATACCTTTAGGTTCCAACCATCTTCTCATTGATTTTGTCTTTGGTTTCATTTAAATTGAATTTGGTGATGATTTCTGTACTTTGGCCACACCCTCATGATTTCAATAAATATATTAGCATGTGGAGTTACTATTATACATTTGAATGAGGGGCATGGTGTTTTTAATTTTCAATGGGTTTAATATTATCTACTACTGTTTATTGTTTATTTATTCATTTATTTATTTTGATTACAGTATGCTTGTTGAGTCCTGTTAGGTGTGGGTGCTAAGGGCACTATGCACAAATTTGGATATATCGCTCTCACATGGAGTGGGTCCAAAAAGGTAAAAATAAATTATAAAAAATAAAATAAAATTTACTAATGACGAAAATAAACAACATATAATTTATTCTTATTAAATAATTCACTAAAAATAAAATAAACAAAATAAAATAAGTAAATCTATTTATTATACTATAGCAAATTGTCATAATCTCTATGAGTTCAAAAATCTTAATCTAATTTTCTCAATTTTTTGAATTGTTTAAGTTTAATAATACCACATGACATCTTGTGATTGTTCTAAATTAACATAACTTTAAATTTATGTTAAGATATTTATTTTTGTAAGAATCAAAACATTATCTTAAATGATGTTTGACTATCTTGAATTAAGAAATATATATTTTATATAAAATTATTTCTTTTTCAAAGCACATGTCTTAAATTATATATATTATTCTTTTAAAATGTTCCACCAATTTGTCTTAAAAGATATCTTACTATCTCAAATTAAAAAATATATATCAATTATATTATAAAAAAATCTCAATATCTTTTGTTAAAAAAATCCTCAATCCATTTTTCTCAAATTCTTATTTTTTTAAAAAAAAAATCATGTCATCCTGTGATTTGTCCAAAACTTATTTTTTAATAAATATTAATTATTTAATTAGATTAATTATGGTTACCTAATTAAGTATAAAGTTTGAAATTTGAATTCGATACTTTTAAATCAAGTATATATTCCACCAATTTAAATTGGTTTCTAAAAAATATGTTTCCAAAAAAAACAATATTCTCATTTGAGTTAAATCAAATGAGAATATTTTCCTTTTCAAAGCACATGCGTTAAATTATATATATTATTTTTTTAAAATATCTCACATATTTGTCTTAAAAGATATCTGACCATCTCAAGTTTAAATATATATATCTATTATATTATAAAAATCATAATATCTTTTTGTTCAAAAATCTTCAATCCATTTCTCATTTTTTTGTTAAAAAAATCATGTCATGGTGTGATTTGTCCAAAACTTAATTTTTTAATTAATATTAATTATTTAATTAAATTAATTATGGTTACCTAATTAAGTATAGAGTTCAAAATTTGAATTCGATACTTTTAAATAAAGTATATATTCCCATCAATTTAAATTGGTTTCTAAAAAAATCTATTTTTAATAAAAAATATTCTCATTTGAGCTAAATCAAATGAGAAAACTCTCCTTTTCAAAGCACATACATTAAATTATACAGAAAATTAGTGAGAAGTCCAAATTATATGCTATGTATTAGTTTTCATCCAGCAAATTTTTAACGCGTAAGGTCCATTCTCACAAAAATGTTCCAGTGTTAGATCATCTGTTTGTCTTGTGAAACTTTTTAGGACGAAAATACCCTAATTCCTTTATTGCATTCTTTAGTCGTCGTCATCTCCATTGTTTTCCATTTTGATTAATATTATCAAGATAGAAAATCGTTTTATATATATGTATATATAATCTGTGTTGATATGCAAACAGATAATCAAACAGGTAAATATCAAACTGATAAATTTATCTAATTATTATGCAAAATAGATAAATTTATCTGTTTTTTGAGTATTTTAAAAAAAAATCATCCTTTTTAAATGCGTTAGACTTTGCACGTTAAAATTTTTGTTTATAAACTTTGGGCGTTAAAACTTATTTTTTTTGAACATTTAGCTGAAATTCTATTCTTTCAAAATGTCTCACCGATTTGTATTAATAGATATCTAAGTATCTTAAATTGAAAAATATATATCTATTATATTATAAAAAAATTCTGATATTTTTGTGTTAAAAAATTCTAAATCCATTTTCTCATATTTTTATTTTTTTTTAAAAAGCATGTCATTGTGTGATTTGTCCAAAACTTATTTTTTTAATTAACATTAACTATTTAATTAAATTAATTATAGTTACCTAATTAAGTATAGAGTTCAAAATTTGTATTCAATACTTTTAAATCAAGTATACATTCCCACCCATTCAAATTGGTTTTTAAAAAAATCTATTTCCAAAAAAATAATTCTTATTTGAGCTAAATTAAGTACATTTTCTCTATCAATTTGAATTCATTTTTAAAAAAATATATTTCAAAAAAAAATATTTTCAAAATATTAGCTATACTAGTCAAAGTACATAAATGTTAAAATACATGTAACTTATTATTATTGAATCTTTAATGGGAGATTTGGACCGATGTCTCATTTGAAATACTTGTTTAGGGATAAGTTTCAACTTAAGATCAATGTTCTAATAAGTCTCATTTCTTATTATTATACCGAAACTACCCCTAATGCACCATTCACAAATTTGTGAATTAAAATTCAAAACAAAGAAAACAATGCCATATCAAAATTGTGAGCTATCAACAAAATCTTGAAAACTTATATTCTAAAATTAGTAGCCATTGCGATCAAGATTATTAGGCAATCTAGGGCTAAAGAGTACTCAACGACTTTGAACTATGTTTCTATTAAAGTCCAATGTTAGGTTTAATCAGACCTTGGGGTAGTAGTCTATCTCTTTTGATACCATTTTTATTGACGGACGATAATGCCATGGGTGATGATGAGCTTGGGAATGGGCCTTGACTTTGCCCTAATTGGGGGTTTAAGGAGATTGGTTCGATGATAATGATGGTGGTAAGCATTAAGATTTTCTAGGTCGACAGTGTAATTGAGTTCATATCTTAGTACTCTAAAATAAATAATGAAATTGATGTTATATAAGGTATTTGCATTCGGGTTTGGCTATGAATGCGTGAAAGCATCGAGTAATAAAAGAGCTTGTTTGTCATTCCCGATATGATTAGATAAGATAAGAGGAATTAGTAATAATAAGGGTCCCACATATTTTTTCTTTTTTATATATTAAGAGATTATGGATGAGATTATGTATAGAGTGATAAATGTAATTCATATTTGATTAGAATGGAATAAAGAATAGGATAAGAGTTGTAAAATTATTTCTTACTGTTAGATAAGGAGGTACGATAATCTGAAATCTGGTACTTATAATATCAAAGGGGCCGCCGAATATTATTAGCACTATGAATGAGGAATTATCAGTCTCTCATTTATCGAACTGTTATTTTAAGTTATACAATACAAATGTGGAACTCACAATACCAATGTGACAATTTTTTTTGGTGGGCCAATCTTGTCCATTAGTCTAATCTCCTCTCCCTTAATCTTTCAAAACAAATAGGGCCTAAGGGTATATTTATAAAAAATAATCATAAATTTAAAAAATAAAATTTTATGAAATAGTCAAAAAGTGGTTAAAACTTATCCCTAAATATGTCCACTAAATATAACTCCAAATTAATTAACTTATATTTAATTAATACAACAATATAAATTAATTACTCAAATTAGTGTCTCAAATACACATATTTAATTTTAAATATGACATTTATATTCGCAACGCTATTACTAATTTCTCATATATTATAATTATTTCAAAACCTTTAAATTTAAATTTTTTTTCCTTTTGATACTACGTTTTAGGCCTCATTTGGCAACTTGGCTTTAAGCCATATTTTTTATTTAAAATATTTTTAAGTTAAATAAGTAAAAAATTCATTTTATGAACTATAAAAGTGACTTTAAGTCAAAAGGCAATAAACAAAAAATTTTGCTTGAAGTGACTTAAATCTAAAAGAGCTTTAAGTTAGAAAAAAGTCATTATAATTTCTTAAAATTTATTTGTACATAGTTTTACATTCAATATTAATCTTGTTTGATAGATTTTGACGAGTAAATTTTAAAAGCATAATTTTTATAAAAAATAGATGTGTATAATAAAAATTATAATATTTTTTAAAAATATATAAAACTATTTTATTTAAAAAAGAAAAAAAGCTAAGGCTAAAAGTCTCTGAGTTTCCAAATCAGACTTTTTGGCTTTAAACAAAAAGACGAAAAAGTCCTACTTTAAGCCAGTTGTCAAACGAGGCCTTATATATGTCACATATTATATAATATCATGATTAAGTTATTGAATGGTATAATAATTTTCATAACAAAATTGATTAAACACACTATTTTTTTATTTGAGTTTTATAAGCAAAAATTTATATATAATGATTTTGTAAGACCTAATAAAAACTAATTTGTCATAATCTATATGTTTCCATAAAAAGAAATCTTCAAATAATAATTTATTATTTTATAATAAAAAATTAATTTATCATATTTTATTATTAAGTTATGCTAATTACCGTTCAATGAGCGATAGTTAATAAGATAATGAAAATAAAAAAAATTTAATATCAATACACTTATAGAGGTAGGATTTGCTATTTTTATAAATATCAATATATTTTGTGTAAATATTTATACATAATATAAGCTTATTATTTATCGTCCAATAACTGATAGTTAGCATTCTTTTTTATTATTTTATGTTAATAAGCAATTATTACAGACAGAATTTAGCATTTATGTTTGTTTAATAATGTTTTTGGGTATCTTTGTAAACTTTGGAGGTAATTGATCTCAAGGCTTGGGTCAAGAGTACTAGTCATATTTTAGGGACACTTTTTCATTGGCTAGTTGGAATCCTAAGCTGCTGATTGTGACAGCTGAATAGGTAACAATTAATATACAGTTGCAAGTGCAATGTCCAATGGAATTAAGTCTTCGTTTGAACTGAGAATACAGAGTACGAAAAAAAGTATTGATTTATGCCAAAAAAAGACAAAAAAGTGAAAGAAAAAGGTGAAAGTCTTTTTTTTCTCTTCTTTGGTTATTCAAGAAATTAAAAAAAGTGTTATTTTTTTTATTTTGTTTATTTAATAATAATTAATAAAGAAAATAAATGTGTTTAATATTTATTTATTTTTATAACTTTTCATATTAGTTAAATTATTATTTGAAATATAAACATAAAAAAGTTATAATTTGCATTATAAAAATAATCGTATCTATTCCTCTATTTTCTTTTCATTTTTTTCATGTTACGGAGAAATAAAAAATCTCTTAAAAGTGAGTCATTTTTTCCTTCACTTCTCTTCTATTTATTTTTTTTTCTTTTCGAAAAAATAATCCAAATAATATTACAACTAACTTTTTTTTAATCAAATTTTTCACTCTCTCTTCAAACTCTTCAATCCAAACAAAGACTAAAACTTTAATCCCATTTGGGTTCAGTGGCTTATTACCTAACAAGGTACAAAGATTTGAAATAAAAATTAACTTATGCCGAGTGCCACAAATAGATTATTCTCCTTTTGAATTCAGAGTTTAAGGGAATTATGAGCTAACAAAATAACCAAAAAATAAAAAAAGTACTCAATTCAAAATGTTATCCTCCAAATATAAAAAGAAAAAAAAATTCATGCCAAGTGTTGTGTAACTTAAAGGTTTGGTTTTTAAATATATTTTTATGACTGAATTCGGATCAAATAATATCTATCTATAAATAAATAACTAATAATAATAATTTTGAAAAAAAAAACTATTAAACAGTTGTCTTCTATTACATAACTATAACTATAGATATTGAATAAACTTAATTTTTTTTCATTGATAACAAACTTAACAATCTCTACCTAATGAACAAATTTAATTATAAAATTACATTCAAAAATCAAATTATTAAACCACACTTCATGTTGTGCATGGCTACATAGCACACTCTCCAATTCTATCTCAATGATTGTTTTTAAAAAATGCACTAAAAAGGTCAAAATATGTCAAATTCTTTGTTAATAAGGACAAAATGGGAAAAAAATTAAGAATCCATTGCCTAAAATTGAGAATAAAAGTTAATAATTTCAAATCCTTAGTAATTTCTCATTGTCCATCACCATAAAAAGGCTCCCGAAAAAATCTATGCGCTAAATGCGACTTGATAAGTTTCACATTTACACAGTAGTTGATAGTGATTTCCTAATGAAAATGATTTCAGTTGGAACAAACAGAGTCTAAATACTAAAAAAAACAAAATCCATATCAAAGTTATTTAAACCAACAAAGCAGTTGAAACAAACAAACAAACAAAGACAATATATACAGTTTGAACATCTCTATCAAACTAACTTTCCATTTAATGTCCTTTCGCTTCAATAAATATAACTAATCATTTTGGCTAGCTAAACATTCAAAAATATTATGTTTAATAATTGAGCGATTAGTATCGGATAATAAGAAATAATTTTAAAAGAGAAATAAAAAAAAATATGAGTTTTTTAATAAAAGAATAGAGAAAGATCCGAAAGTTTGTTGGAGAGTACATTCAAAAAGGTAACTACATAAAATAGAAAAAGACCTTTTAACTAAAGAATTTGACTAGAAATTTATCCGTTGTTTGGCAACCAGTTTAAAGTCAATTTTTTACATTTTTAGTTCAAAATTTCAAAAAATCAAAGAGGCTCATTTTTCAACTAAAAGATTTTTAACCTTTTTTGCTTTTTACGTACTTTTTTTATATTTTTTAAAAATATCATAACATTTATTATACACATCCATTTTTTATCAAAATTATATTTTTAAATTTTACTTTTTAAAATCTATTGAACAAGATCTATATTGAATATAAAATTATCTAAAACTACATTTTAAAAAATTATAACTTTAAGCAAACTTTTTGCCTTTTAACTTAAAGTCACTTTAAACTTTTAGTTTAAAAGCTACTTATATCCCAATCAAACAAACTTATTCACTTTTTAGTTTAAAGTGATTTAAAGTTAAAAAATTAGCTTAAAATTAGTTGCCAAACAAACTGGTAGAGAGCGATAAGAATGCTCTTAGATCTAGTGCACAACACACCAATTAACCAAGCACCATCCCCACAATTTTGCCAATTACCACAAGGAGGAAAATGAAAATCAGTCTGCATTCCACAGACTTGCCACTCAAGCGGTCATCAAAACTTCCCATGCAAACAAAATCATCAAATATTATCATGAAATGATCTAATATAGGGCCTGCTTCCTGATCCCATTCAATTTATTCAACAGAATAGGGTTAGCAAAAGAGTCTTAAATAAGGTTAATTCTAAATGCACACTTGTTTTTCCGTTGAATACTCACCGTATGCATTGAATCACTTGTACACGGTGCATTAATACTTGTACATGTGGATGTCCAAAGCAAAAAGTGTGTGCATTTTCGAACACCCCTTTAAATAAACTCCAAGATGTAATTTTACAATGGAGAGCACAAATTTTTGAAGTTCCCCTCAATAAAGAATGGACAAGGGAAAAAGAATATGACCAAGGTCATCAATACAAATTTTTAAAGATCATGGTCTTGACCAAGGTCATCAAGACCCTAATGTTGAGATTCGGCTTCCTTTCTCTCTATCAGTTTTATAAAGTTTTTAACAATCGTCTTGCCTTCCAAGGTGATGATGCTTTCTGGATGGAACTGTACCCCCTGCATTTTCAAAAAAAATCACACCAAATAAGCTATTTTGTGAGGTCATAGTAAAGGTGCTTCAAAGAAAAAACTCATAACCATGTAAAGAATGAGAGAAATAAAGAGTGCGTATAATAGAATACAAGAATTGGGAAAATAGAACCTGAACCGTGTAAAAAATGAGAGAAATAAAGAGTGCGAATAATAGAATATAAAAGAATTGGTAAAATAGAACCAGGCCAATCGAATGTAACAACTTTTGCAGCATAAAACATACTAATACCGGTGTGCACCAAGTGGCAAATCTAAAAATTCAACATAGTGGGAGCACAACTCCAAGAACGAGATTTTTTCTTTCACACTCAGTTACAACAGGATGAATACAAAACTTAAACATTCTTTAGCAAGGCCTTGATTGGTAACTAACTTAAAAGTTAATTTTTTTTGTCTTTTTGCATTTTTAGCCAAAAAGCTAAATTGAGTTCAAAGTAGATTGTTTGGTAATTTAACTTTTAAACTAGCTTTTTTGAAGTTGGTTGTTTAAGTAAAAAACTAATTTTTTTGTCTTTTGTTCAAAGTGGACAATTTTACCCTTCTATATATTTGATATTAACAATTATATGTAATTGGTAATGATAAGAAATAAGTTATCAATAAGAGGTATTATTATATTTTAAAAGTGGTGGGAGGTGGGTAGGCGGGTAGGCCAATTTTACTTTAGTTACTCGAGATGAACTAGAACACTTGATTCCATCAATTATCTAAACAAGACAGCCAGTTTGATAACAAATCCTCCGCATCCACACACGCTAAAACTAAGCAATTTTGAATGTTTTTTGAGAAGCATATGAAAGCAAAAGAGGAAGTAGCAAACACCAGACAACCTAATGTTTAACCCTTCTCCGCCTAACACATGAATGAAGAGGAGATCAAGCAATAAACTCTACCCTTGCCTAATCCAATGTACAACTGTCCAGTAACATTACACAAATTTAAAAAGAAAAGAAAAGAAAAGGACTTTGGCAAAGGATCAAGAGGAAATCCTTATTAATTGAAATAGCAGGACACAGGACTCTGCTGCCTTACTATTCTCTCTACAGGAAGCGAGTGGGAAGAAGAGTCGAACTGCGCTACAGTTTTTCAAATCATCTTTTGCTCATCATAGGCAAATCATCACCTTACGATATTATCAATTGAAAATGAAATAATACTGTTTCTGGGTTATTAAATTAGTGATCAAAAGCATTGAGTTTATAACTGAATGTATTAAAATTTAACAAATATTCATAATCTCGCATGGATAGGTTCAACGTGCAAGAAAAAAAGACAGTGAATACAATTATAATGACCTGTACAATTAGTACCACACATATATATATCTGTCGCAAGAAATGCAGAACGGTATGCCTGAAATGCACCGAACCCAGTGCAAGCCATGCCAACATTACTAAAACTGCATTACAGCATAAGTGAAAACGGAAACAAATCTTACCAATAGATGCCTGTATATTTTGTGGCGAGCAGCCATTATGAGTCCATCCTCAGTCCATGCAGTTATCTCAAGTACTGCATGGGGAAAACTTTCCGTTTCAATCACAAGGCTATGATATCTACCAGCAGTGAAAGGGCTGAAAAGAAATAAGCATTTCAATATATCAGTTATTTATGAAAACATTTAAATTGAGCTTTCCACAACGAATAAACTTCAGAGGATATCAAGGCAATTGATAGCAGCTTACATGAAAAATGATTAAATGCTAAACCAAATTATTGGTTAATTTTCCTCATAAAATAGCCTGAGAAAGAGTTAATTAGATATTACAGATACTACACTATAAATGTAATACTCAACAGGTGAATCGATGAAAAACTTGTTTTAAATTATGAGCAAGTGGAATAGGTAGATGCTTGCATCTATGGCAGAAGATGTGGGTCCGGGCTTCGCGATCTTCAATCCTATATTACATTATTGACTATGCTATGATTTATGACAATAAATTGTTACATATATTTTGTGAATTAGAAGAAACAAAAATTCAAGATTGCATTCTATAAAAAGTCACAAATTTTAAACAAGATATTCATTCATATAAGATATTACTTCTTTTTCAAGTAAAAGCATATGGATAAAGTTGAATCGATTATTTTGTGTATCGAATTGAATCGTGCAATACCGTGAATCATAGGATTCGGATGAGATTCCTGCTTTCATTTATTTGCCCTCAAATACAAATCGATTG
This sequence comes from Heliamphora pulchella, assembly GCA_032270985.1. Lineage (NCBI taxonomy): Eukaryota > Viridiplantae > Streptophyta > Magnoliopsida > Ericales > Sarraceniaceae > Heliamphora > Heliamphora pulchella. The sequence continues at coordinate 5,751,800 of JAULJZ010000024.1, forward strand.
CTTGGTTTATCAAATCGAATCGTGAAACGTACGTTGCTCATAACATAGGATGAAATAATGTCACCTAAATCATGACATGTCCATTTAGTAAGACAATAGGCTCAAAAGATAGTCTAGATGCAGATGAGATATCATAAACCATGATTAAAAAAATCTATTACGTTAAGAATACATTTGCAATTTGTTTGACATTGTCTCCAACTACATAAACTTGTATTTTCATATTTTCATTAGCTTCTTTATCTACTGCTCCATGCTATCTCCAAAAAGCCTAAAAGATTTATAAAGCAATTAAGCCCTCCTAAAGTCAAGTTTTCCATCTCATTTCGATTAAATCTTATATGACAATAACTCTTCTACTTTTTCATAATCGCACTCTTCTTTAATAAACCTTTGGTCTTTTTATCCTTTCAATGTAGTTCACAAGTTTCAGTTAATGTAGTTAGCATGTTTCATTACTTTGTAGTCTACCCCTTGCCCGATCAAGTTCGTGTGTGAGTATGCGCATGTTGGTAAAGTTCATGTTTGCATATGTTTTATTTTTGCCAATCATCCAACTCTTTAAGCTGGGAACTTTTACATTTTGGGCTTAAAATCCATAAAGCAAAAAGGTTGATTGATATCCCCTTGCCTCAATGTGGCTTTAAGCCATCTTCTATGAATACTACAATAAGAGAAATCAAGTTGGCTTTATTTCATGTATTACAATACTACCAAAAGGTTGGGTAATTCTAAATCCACACTTTTCTTATTTGGACACTCAGCTTATGCATTGAAGCACCTGTACACAATTCATTAATACTTGTACATATGGGTATCCAAAGCAAAAAAGTGTGCATTTAGAATCACCCCAAAAGTTTTTAGGTAAAAGTAATGAGGAATAAATTGATCTTATCCATATTTGAATGTAAAAAAATAAAAATTGCTCCAAAAACCAAGAAAGCTAAAAGCTAAAAGCTAAAAGCCAAAAAGAAAAAACCACCCAGAAGGCAAAAGGCCTGCAACCAAACACCCAGTGACTTTTTGCTTTTGGGCTTATTTTGGCTTTAAGCAAAAAAGGAAGAAAGGCAAAAACTAAAAAGCCAACTTAAAGCCACTTGCCAAACACCCACTTAAGTTAGGCCCCTTTCTGTCTTCTCAACCATCCACCGCTTTTGACACATTAACATGTATGTTATTGTATATCCCTTCCCCAAAATTATGGATGGTATTGTTGGGTACAGATGGGAGGATGACCCTTGATAGAATTGAATCATGGTATAGAGTTTGCCAAGTCGGGTAAAGAAAGATATCTCCTATCCCACCTTCCCTTTCACCAAAAATTAACCTCAGGAAAACTCAAACGTTGCAATTATTGTACCTTAACTCAATATGGAAGCCTGACCAGAGACAATATATAAATTCAAATACAAGTAATAAATAACCACTGACTATGATATAAAGAGAGAAAAACCTACTTTGATAACCCAGTAAACAAGCCATCTTCCTCACCCTCGTTATGATACACAAGGGAACTTTTTCCATGCATAACACCATAAGGAGAACGCACAATCTTCCCTGCAAAACAATTCTCAAAATTGTGAAGCAAGAAACTTAGCTAATCAGCCCTAAATGCACGGTGCACTAAGCTTCCGTGTATACGGGGTCCCGGGTATGCGGGGTCCAGGGAGGGGGATGGACCACGATGGGTCCATAGTAACTAAAAATAAAAACCTAACAAGCCATAATCCCAACACGCAAAGGTCATTCCCAGTGCACAAATCTCTCTCTTCAAAGCATGGTCTAGGAGCAAAATACTTCGAAATATATCAAAATATATTTTGAACATCTTTTTTCATCTCGAAGTTTATGCATTCATGCACGATGCACCAATAGCATAAAAGTTTATTTTACACAATGCATAATTTCAAAAATATATAAAAGCTTATTTTTGTGATTGATTATATACATATATTTAAACTTCGGAGGATATACAATCATTCCATAAGAAGTCGTTGACTCCTTAAGTGTGGTCCCGGAACTTTAACAAGCACGGATTACTACATACCTTACAGCAATGCCTTCAACAAGCATCCTATCATTATACTAATCCAATCACAAGGTGCTCATCCCAAAATATCAAACCACTACCACCAACTCTCTATTAAGGGTGAATAAAGAGTCATAATCAAACCACCTGACTGATTCCATCCAATCCAAACTGAAACATTAATTTATTTGGTTGAGTGGTTTGGTTTCGATCAGAATTAATGATAAATCAAATATATTGAGTAGTTTATGATTTTAACAAATTAAATTGGATGTAAAACCAATCAAATCCAATAATTCTGTAACACCATATGTTAGCCCATCCCTATACTTGCTATTCTCAAACTATTAGCCAGATGATTTCACGTTAAAATAAATTGTAATCCCACTCACACTCTCTAGTATAGACTTACCCCATGCCCTCACTTCTCAACTTTTTCAGTTACTCTTCCTCCAGATTTCCCTCGGCCCCTCCAATGTTTGTTTTAGCAGAAACTTAGCTCTTCATTTCTGACTTCAGAATTTTTGTTCCCCTCTTTGTTCCTGCGGGAGTTTGAGCTTTTTCCTTATTTAGAAAACAATCAGGTATTCATCCTTCTTTTCTAAGACTGTATTAACTAATCGTATGATACAAATTGAAATTGACTAATTCAACCAAACCAACCTGATCTTTATGAATGGTTTGATTAGGTTTTGTTCAAATCACAAAATCAACCAAACCGATGTGTATGGTTTGGTTGAAATTAAAGTCTCCAAACTGAATAAGCCGATCCATATACACCCCTACTCTCTATATTCTATAAACTATATTTATCGAAGAAAACGATTCCTATGCCATTTGTACTACACTGGGATGTTTTATGGTATTTCAATATTTTAGTTATTTCAGTTGTCCAAGCTATAACAGAGATTTCAGGAAATTTTCTTTTACTAGTTGGTGTTCATCTAAGATTTGTGAGAGGAAATCTTGGACACATATGCAATGGGATTTTTTATAAGTAAATAAATTTTATTCAATCGAAGGCATTAAGGGAATGCCACCTGCAAAAGTTCACAAAAGCAAAAGCGATAGACGTCCTTCTGTGTCAAAAACTCTAAAGAGTCTACCTATTAAAAGAGAGAGGGATTGCACTCTCTCAACCCCCAACTATTCAAAAAGCCACCAAAACAACATTTAAGTCCATATAAAGGAACCCTCAATGCCATCAAAATGTTGATAATTCCTCCCCCGCCAAATGAGCCACATCAAACAAAGCGGGATCAACATCCATATCTTTATTTGCCTCTTTCCCACCTTAGCCTCTTACCAATAAATTAGCACCACTCTCACCCCTTTCACTCACCTCATAATTGATGGAGCTTTGGAAGATTTTTAACTCTCTAATTCTCCTACTCCATTGCCCCACTCCTAAAATTGTCTCTAGAACACCGACTGCTTTTTCACCACTCTTCAATAGCTGGGAACCTGGAGTTTCATTTATTTATACACTTGTTTTTGAAAACGCAAATAATCAATATATCACACTCATCTCGTCATCCTTTGCAAAACCATCTTGAGAAGCAATAAAGCACATGATGATCAAACTCACCACCATATTCTTCTTTCCCTTTTTTCTATTGTTTCCTGCCTCTTTTTGATGGTAAATAACATGTTTAAAAGTTGTCCTGTTCATGTTGATGATGTACATTAAAATCTTACAAAGGGATTGCCTTGCACTTGGAATAACAAAAGGCCACAATTGATTTCTTGGACAATTTCCTTGCAAAACTCATGTTGGAGAACATTTTAGCTGAACTTTTTTCATTAGTGCTCATCAGATCAGCAAAGGACTTTTCCTCGTTCTCCTTTCTTTTTCATGTTTACTATAAACAAATTTTCTTGTTACCCAACATTTTTTATTCTTTCATTCTTTATTTAATCTTCTGTGCGCCATGTGCATTTCATAATTCTTTATGCTGCAATTAATGAGACAAACAGTAAAGAAAGTTTCAATTGAAAAGAGAAAAAAATACAAATTTGATACAGATGCTCTGCGCATAACTTTCGTTAATCACTGTCGCTTCTCATAGCACTTACATATGTGTGTGTGTGAATATTTATGGATATATAACGCAGGGAAATTTGAAACTCAACAATCAACATCAAATGGGTCAAGAACCAGAAGCTTCATTCCAATTAAGAAGTCAAAATGCCCAACTAAATTTACAAGTTACTGACCTCCAAAAGCCTCCCCCATACACTGCAGACCCATACACACACCAAACAAAGGTACAGTAGGTCCAAGTTCCAATACAGTTTGTAATGATATTCCTGAGTCTTGAGGTGTACCTTTAAGAAAATAAATCATATTTATTATAATTCACTTAGACTTGAAGGAAAGAAAAATGAAGCACAACCAGTAATTCTTACCCGGTCCTGGGGATATTAGCACTCCTCTTGGTTTTTTCCTATAAAATTGACAAAGAAAAAGAGAAAACATGTAGCACAAATCTTCACCACCCAAAAGTGATAGCATCAAGAGTATGACCGAAAAACAAACTTTGAACTAAAAACTATAAAATCTTACTTTTTCAGTTCATCCACAGTAAGCTCATCATTTCGGTAAACCTCAAAGTTACAACCCAGCTCTCCCATGTACTTCAATCACAAAAATAGGGTATTAGTGTAATGCTATAAAATTAATGAATACATAATTAATAAAAAAAATGGTTTAGTAAAGATTTCCCTCGCAATCTTTTCTCTTTTTCTTTAGTAGTATTCCATCATGCAACTTTTCAATATATCAAGATTGAATCAAATTATCTGGCACTTTTAGTTCAAAAGATTCAGGAAGAAGAGAAAAGGCTATGGTAGAGAATACAAGGGAAAGAGAAGGAATAAAATTGAGTGTCCAATTATTTTGAGTTGTAAAACTTTAGAAAAAACCTGTGTCAAAAAGAGCATCTTCGGAAATTCTGTCCTACAATTTTTCTTTGAATTTTCCTTTAGACAAAAAAATTCATTCAGCTAAGATGAGTCACGACTCATGATAGATATGCTTCATTCATTTTCTTTTTCTTTCCGACATTTTCATGTCTCATTTTACGCAATCGACGGATACCTACAATATTAAAAGGAAAATTTTATAGGATAGTTATTAGATCAGCAATTTTATATGGGACAAAATTTTAAGCTGCTAAGAAAGATCACATAAATAAGAAGATTATTGCGGAAGTGAAAATGTTAAGGTGGATGCGAGGTAAAACTAGAAAAAATAAAATTAAGAATGAGAAAATTCGCAAAATGGTAGGGGGTAGCACCAATTGAGAACAAGTTGAGAAAAAATAGATTAAGAGGGTTTGAACACATACAACGTCGACCAGTTGATGCAGTAGTAAGAAAAAGTGACAAGATTACGAGTAATGAAAACACTAGGGGAAGGAGTAGACCTAAATTGACATGGATGCCGTATTAAGAAAAGATATAAACCTATTAAAACTAACTGAAGGCATGGCTCTTAACAGAGCAGACTGACGTAAAAGGATTCATGTAACCGACCTCAATTGATTGGGACAAAAACTTAGTTTGGTTTGGTTATTTTAATGTCTCCTTTGCTCTTTGCAATCAAAAGAACGGAGTAGGGAAGTTTTTTGTAATAATATATTTTCTTCTCCATGCTTCACTACCTAATGTACTAAAACAGCAAATAACTTTCATACTATTTTTGGACCAGTAATAATGAATCACTTAAAGAAACTTCCCCAAAAATATATGGCTAATGCTCACATAAATGAAACTGTGAACCAATAGAATATTAGCATAAAAGAAATTCCACATACAATAAATATAAGAAAGGAACGGTAGTAAGTCAAATACAGTGATGTTGAGCACTCCTGAAACTATACAGTAGAAAATAGCACAAGGGAGTATCATACAAGTTTGGTTAATAAACTTTCTCGCAGATTGTCCTTTCTTTTAGATGTTGGAGAAATTATCAACTCCGCATAGGTGATTCGTAGAAAATCTTACAGATACACTAAGGGTCTAGTGCTTTCCTTCTTCTTACTTTACCTGTATTGTTGGCAATCATCTACATTAACACCTTAATTTCAATCCTTAAAACCCTAAGACCATGATCTTAAGCCCTAACCCTATTTACCCTGTCTTCTATAATAGGATTTTTTTTTATGCCTTCTCAAAATCAAGCTTAAAGCTCTGTTCCACAAACACAAATGCATAAAAAAATATATCCAGTTCTCTTTTTCTATTTTCATTCTTCACAAAATTCAAGAGAAAGGTCCAGTACCTTACTTCAAGAGTTTCAGAATTGGTTTCGAGATTTAAACTCTTGACTGAATTTTTTTAACAAGTTTACAGTGTTGGACAAACAAATTTTGGACGAAGAAGGAAGTCAACTAATTTATAGAAGCATAACATGTATATGAGAAGTTACATTAACTATTCATGTACATTAACTATTCGGTCTCATTTATATGAGAAAGTCGCCTATTGACACTAGGAAATCCACCAAATATCAGTACAGAACCAAGGTATACCTTTTTTGATGAATAAATGAACCAACGTACACCAATATTAGTTTTCGGTAACCTTACAGGAGAATTTTAGTTTTTTGCAACCTTACAAGAGTACCAAATGAGGCAAAACAAAAGTTACAAAAAAAAGTTATAAACCACTGTGGTAGAAATGATCCTAAAAATAATTAAGTAAATTTCGATGTGGCGATGAAACAATGGTTCAAAGAGCACTTTCGGGAAACAAATATTGATTTGAGTTTCCCTAGGTTTTCCAACTCTTAAGAAACTTTATTTTCTAAAGAAGCACAAAATGAGAACAAGAAAGCATGCAGGTACGTAACTTAACAAACAAACAAAAAAAAGAACGCAGGTATCGTGCGAATACACATCCCTATGAAATTCAAGGTTTGAAGCATGTAAGAAGCATCTAAACAAACATAGATACGTACACACATACATGGAAACAAATAATATATCCATATGCAAGTTTCTGAACATGATAAACGAGCATGATAAATTTGTTTTGAATGAAAAAGATTGTAAGGAACTAAGAAGCACGGACACTTCTATGAAGGTAGCTTGTCGTGTCGGACATGTCACTCTTTAAACGCTCTTCAGACACTCTTAAATTCGTATTCAACACGTTTTAAACGTGTCTTAATTAAAACATTAAACTTATAATGTCCTACACTTTTTTAACACTTGACAGACACTTCAATGACACTTCTTGAATTCTCCAAATACGTCATATGTAATGAATTTATTCATAATAACAATATTTTACATTTTTCAAAACGCATATTATATAGACTAAATATATTTTGGAACATTTATAAGAGAAAATATAAGACTTAATTTTACTAGTGATATGTTGTATATTTTTAATTATCACTGACTAAATTATTTACAAATTTAACATATAATAAATATATAAAAATAAAAATTCTTGACGTGTCGTATCATGTATTTTTTGAAAATTGGCGTGTAAGCTTGTCTGTGTCATGTCACATGTCCATGTTCATGCTACTTGGGTAGAAGCATATGAGAAAACTAAGAGAAACATATCCAAAGTCAATATTAAGAATAAGGAACAATTAGTTTATAAATGAAAGAGAAAGCAAATATCCAATTAGGTGGACTTGAAAATTTTAAAGCAAGTAAGCATTTAATTGGTTGTGTGTACTTTTTTTAATCTTTGAAAAGGGAGTGAGATTTGGCTGGAATCTTGTTTGATTTTATTATCAAAATTTCTTTAATGTAAGCATCTAAGAAGCACGAAGGCTTCTACGAAGCAGGCGTGTTGTGTTGGATACGACACTTCTCGGACACTCTTCGGATACTCCTAAAATCATGTCCCATACTTTTTAAACGAGCCTTAATTAAGAAATTTAATTTACAATGTTATACTTTTTCGACATTTGACGGACATTTCAACAGAACTTCTTGAACTCTCCGAACTTGTTCGGATTATAAGAGATTGATTAAATAAAATTGTCAATGTGTTGAATTTCTTCATAATAACAATATTTTGCATTATTAGAAACGCAAATTATGCACATTAAATATATTTTGGAACATTTATAGAGTGAATGAGTGAAATACCGGCCTTTTTAATTTTATTAGTGATATACTGTACATTCTCAATTACTATTGAATAAATTATTACATGCTTGGTATATAACAAATGAAAATATGAAATTTTAACGTATTCTAGACGTATCACATCCCGCATTTTTTGAAAATTGACATGTCTTATATTCGTGTCATGTCTCTGTCGTGTCGGGCGTTCATGTCCATGCTACTTAGGTAGGCATAGTTTTATATCATTTTCTTTGGCTTGAATCAAATTATGAAATATTATGAATGTGCATAAGCATACCCATTACCCACAATCAAAGGCATGGTTCAATTTTTAAAATGAAATCAAATAAAGACACATATGAAAAAACTCACAATCAAACCAATAAATCCAACCATATGAAATTTCAGAATTGGTTAAGGTCGTTTATGTTCTTCAACATATTTAAATCCCATTTGTGTAATGCAATACCAGATGACAAACTATTTTACCATGGGTTATCCAACCCCAATCAAACACGGTTTGGAATATAACAAATATTACACGATTTAATACAATCCACATTAGTCGTAGTACTGCCAATTTTGATGCACGTATTGTCCCATGAAATTAGTTCTTGAATCAAACATGACCAGTTAGGGCTGTTTAGGGTCATGGTTATCAACATGCATTTAAATCATGCCGATTTTTATGTGGAAGTTAACTAGATGGAGCCTCTTAATTCCTAGGGTCACATCAAATCTTTACAATCAGCTACCACTGCTACCCATACTTCTGACCAAGGCTTATGGCAAATAGATAAGAAAAAATAGCCAATAAACTGAACACTTCTGATACAAGGGTGGATAGAGATAAATCGGTATCGGATTATGACCTCACATGACGTACACAATCGAGAGGTCACCAAGTGTGGTAGAAAACTCTTAAAGGCTCTGTACAGTAGCAAAGAAAGAACTGCGCCTGCCACAGATAATACATTTATGCCTGGATTTTACATCCAAATGCTTTCTGAAGATTTGTAACAAGAAGCCTAATGTTTGGATGGCATGAATATTGAGAGAGAATGTGAACGGGATTCTAAATCTTTATGATTTCTGCATTTGGAATAGAATAGAAATTCATGATTACTTATCCAATCAGAAATTAAATTTTCAAAACAAATAGAAATTTGGTCTCCGCCCTCCCCCATAGTGATCTTAGATTGCAAAATTAATTAAGAAAAAAAAGAAATTAGAACTCTAGTAAATTTCTCCAAAAAGTTTCTTGGATAAGATTCATGAATTAATCCAAACGTTTGAATATAATTATTACAAATGTTAAATTACTAAGTGTTTGATCAAAATCAATTACATTCTTAGTTCCCTCAAAATTTACGTCATCCAAACGTGGCCAAAAAGATTTATCTAGGTTTGCCTTCATCGAATAAACCAGAATCAAGAATCAAGTATTTTATGAAACTTTTTGACAATCATTTGCCGTAACAGGACTTGTAAACCAAAACCCTATTAATAGATACGAACACATTCCAACTAGTTCTTAAAAAATATAAATTCGTATTAAATTAGAGCTAGTAACTCACCCCAACATGGAAGCACTAAAAAAACTATATAAGCAAAAAAAAAATCTTAAATATCCTTGATCATAAGACATATAATCTTCAATCGTGATTAAAGTCTTAACAGAGCAGAGTGGCGTAAAAGGATTCATGCAGTCGACTCTAATTTATTAGGACAAAAACTTAGTTTGGTTTGGTTATCCAGTAGTGATTAAAGTGCATTTCTTTCCACATGTAATATATTTCTCTTTCTCAAAATTCTTATCATTCGATAATATATCTATGTTTAGCGTTCCCTAGACCAAGGGGAAAAAATAGCAATCAGAGTTACGGATTATTCAGCAAAATTTAGAGAAGTTCTACAGCAATTTAAATAAAAGAGTTCTGCTAGGTGCACATATTCTGGCACAGATTCGGACACATCTCTTTCTTCATGAGTGGGTCCCACAATTGTGTGGATCCACCTATTGAGAGGGTGAGACCACCCTATACAAGAAGAGTGTGTTCGGATCTGTCTCAGTATTATGTAAACCAGCATTCGTGACACTTGCTATGTGCGTGCAATTCTTAATTTTACAAAAAAAAACTATTGTTGAATCATAAGAGAGAAGGGTACTAAGATCTGTTCTCGGGTAACCTCAAAAATCAGAAGTGTTAAGGGAGAAAAAAATAGAGAAAATGGGTAATGTGGGGTTTTCTTTCTTTATTTTCCCTTGCATTTAAGATGATTAACATTCAAAAATTTATAAAAATGTTATTTATTGCGAGTAATTTTTGGAAATCAACAGTAAAAGTGGACTTTAATTTTGAATTCACGTCAAAATAGGTGTTCCCTTTTAATAATATAATACTATAGATACTATAGGTATAGATAGAAACAGAACATCTCAAATATCCCAAACGTGAAATCCGCACTTGTGAATTGGGATTTGAGACCAATGCCAAATCAAAGACGCAAAACGTTTACCACAAACGATATCGACGATTAGATAGATATCTGAGTTCAATTCTATTCCTTTTCCTGCAAATTCCCAGCAACCAAACAGACAAAAGCATTAAAATTAGATATCAAAATGAATCAAACCTGGCAAAGATTGTAAGTGAAGCTGTCGTAATTGTCAATTACCACAATCGGACTCGTAATCTTCTTGTCCGGAGCGACCGGAGATGCTACCGGAGCCTTGTCGGAGACGGCCATGGGAATTTTCCTAACAATTGAATCGTCCATTCTGAGCAACGACGACCCATCGCCGGGAAAGGATTTGTGTGACGGAAGAAGGACTCTGGAGTGGAGAAGAGCCGGAGTGGTTAGGGTTTTGCGAGTCGGCGATAAGGGTTTTAGCTGAAGGAAAGACAACTGAGAGATTGTAGCGGCGGTCATGGTGTGCGTTGTCAGATCGATTGAGATGGGTACGTTACATTTACATACAATACAAACTGCAAAATGCAAATGTACATGCAGAATTTGCAATTCTGTCTGCATATATATGCATTTTTGGAATAAGACAAATATAATTTATACTGTAAGATTTACATGGAAAAGAAATAATCTTAAGTGATTAATGAACGAAGGCCATGTTTGGAATAATTGTTTATTTACTTACTTAATTTTATTTATTTTTATTTTTAGTAAATTTTTATATTATTTAATTAAATTATTATATTTTTCGACTCTTTTCATCGAGACGAGTTGAAAAGTAAATTTTTTTATTAAAATATAAAAAAATTTAAAAAAGACAAAAATAAAAGGCGATTTGTTAAATTTTATACTGCTTATTTTTGTTTTTAGTAAAAAAAAATTTATTTTTTGATCAATTATTTTTTATTTTTTGAGTTCATCTAATTGAAACGATTCGAAAAAATTAAAAAAATTAAAAAAATAAAAATAAGTAAAATTCTCGACGTTCAACGTTTAACCTAAATAGGCCAAATATTGCAGAATCAAAGTACTCTAGTTTACCAATAATTGGATATCTTTCGTGATGGGTGGGGATGGTAATAACTCGAGACGGGATAAGACAAATAGAATGGAATGAGACGAGATGGGCAGAAAAATATTTGATGTCTTATTTTTTTATTTTTTTATTAATTAAGTAGAGTAGGGTGAGATAAGTTGAAAAAATAGTTAGAGTAAAACAAAATTTGAGCAAGAATAAGGTGAAGAAATAGTGGAAAATTTTGTTAAATTATTAGAATGTGATATTAGTGTTAGTGAGAGAGAATGTAATATAAATATATATAATATAAAAAAATTGATGAATAATTATAATTAAAAAGATAATAATAAAAAATAAGGGTCCGCTTGGTTGTATTTTCTAAAATTGTAATTTGAAAACTGTTTTTGAAAAATGAATTTGAAAATTATTTTCTAAAATTTTGAAAAAAGAAATTACATTTGGTGTGTTATTTTTAAAAACCCAAATCTAAATCCTAACTATAATCCTAACCCCAATCCCAACCCCGGCGACACCCAAACTCAGTTCGCGACGACGGCGCCGGCGAGTACCAGAACACCAGTTCGCGACGACGGCGCCGGCGACACCCAACCCAGAGCTCGCGCTGCCGCCAGCGAGTACCAGAAAAGAATAGAGACGACGAACGACGACGACGAACGACGCGAACAAAGATGAACGACGAACGACGAACAGAGATGAACGAAGACGACACGACAAACGATGAGTAGCAGAAGAAAGCTAACGACGACGAGAATCAACGACAGCGAGTATCAACGACGATCTGCAAAGGGCGATAACGAGGATCAAGGACGATCTACGAAGGGCGACGACGAACACAGCTCACGACGATGACGACGAACACAGCTCAAGACGACGACGGCGACTTCGACGGTGAAGAAAGTTCGCGACGGCAACGACGACTTCGAACGGCGACGGCAACGACTTCGGCGACAACTTCGAACTGCGAAGCCCTAAACCCTTTATGTGTTTTCATTCTTTCAGAAGGAAAGAAAAAATTGAATCAAAAAATGTGAAAACAAGTTTTTCTTGTTTTCAAAAAACACCCAATTTTTAACTCAGTTTTTTCTTTTCTTTTTTTTTCAAAATTGCTACCAAACAAGTTTTTTGAAATTCTGTTTTCAAAATTCTCTGGAAACTGTTTCCGAAAATTGTACCAAACGGACCCCAAATAATTCAAAATTTTTAAAATGGGTTCCCTCTTCTCTAACACAATTTTAAATTAATGGCTGAGGTTAAATCAAATTTAAATATTACCATTCGAATTTTACCTTTTTAAAAATATACTCTATCTCTTATTAATACATTTGAAAAAAACGGCTAGATTAATTTAAACTTAAATATTATTACTAAAAACTCATATTTTTTAAGAAATCTTTTTAGAAATATTTTAGGATTAGTCCTTTTTTAGACCTTATACGAGGGTTAGTCCCACCAGATTAATTTTATTTCTTTTAGTCCCGTTGTATAAAAAGATAAGATATTATGACCTATTTGTCCCTAATTAAAAGATAAGATTATTATTTTTTTATTCCCTATAAATAAGTATCAACTTTTGGTAATCTAGTTGACTAACATAATTGTAGATTGATTATTTTTTGTAACCAAATATAAAAGATGTAATTAACGACAACTTTCAAATATTATCCAATCATTAAAGAATATATATCTATCTACTAAATATGGCATAATTTGGTATCACACCAATTAAGGATTATCTTAGTATGAGGTTGTAATAGTACTGATAATTATATTAGTGCAAATTTTCGGTACTGATAATTATATCAGTACCTAAAATGAGGTTGTATTAGTACTGATAGAAATATTACTAGTAGAATAAAGATTTATATCCAAAATGAATATAACCAAAAATGAAATGAATACTATTAAATTTATTGTTGTAAGAACAAAGTCGTCTTTCCATGTAACAGCATTAAAATCAACAAAATATTGATGCTATAATTTTAACTATTTTATTTTTATTCCTTGTAGATAATCATCAATTTTGGTAATCCAGTTGACTAATATAATTGTATATTGTTTATGTTTGGTAATTAATATTGAAAATATAATTTACAATAACTTTCATATGCTATCTAATCATTATGAGATTTTTATCTATTTGTCATATTTAGGTTGACTCTGTTATTTAATAAGGATGTTAGTAAGATATCATTTGTATAAGACTAGAATCAGTAAAAAAAAATGACACAAGACTAATACTTAAATATCAATTGATAATTGGAACTCTACCAAAATTTCTCAACTTTTTAATGATAAGTACTTACCATAGAAAATTTAACATTGAAATTACTCTTACCGTTTTTTACTTTTACTTATTTCTCTCTCTCTCTCTCTCTCTCTCTCTTTAAATTTCTCACTTTCTCATTTAAATAAACTCATTTTTTTTATTGGGAGTACAGAGTCAGCGGGGAGGGGAGGAAAGGAGAGGGGGGAAAAGGAGACTCGAACCACGGATCACCTGGGTGATGAGCTTTTTAGGAAGGCATAGAATCACTGAGCTGCCAAGACTCCTCTAAATAAACTCATTTTAAATCCTTCTTTCTCTAAGATAAACTCATTTATCGTCAATGTTTTCTCTCAACATTCTCTTTATGAACCGTTTGTGCGCTACCATCGTCGGATTATGTTCAATAGCACTTTTAGGCACATGCAATTCATTAATTTCTTTACGTTCCATGACATTTAAGTTTTGTAAACAAATATATATCATAATCAGGGTTTCCTCTTTTGGGTCGCGTTGTTAAACTCTTTAATCAAATTAGTAATAGCCCACAAATTTTTTTATATACCTGATTAAGTTTCTATCTCTAATCGATGTGGGATAAAGTATCACAATAGCTCTCATTCAAAGATGTGACGCTCTTGTCACGTGGGACTCTTATACCAACACAAGTTAAGTTTTTAACTTAATTAACGGAATAGGAATTTTTAAACTTTATTTTCATTCTACGTAAAAGCGTGTTTAGCAAATACGCTTTAATAAAAAACGTGTTTGCTAAACACGCTTTAAGGATAATCTCAATATAAACTGGAGAATGAAAAATAACAACATAAAAACGTGTTTGCTAAACACGTTTTTTAGTTTAATACATAAAACGTTTTTAGCATACACGTTTTTAATTGGTTTCAAATAATACGTTTTTGTTAAATACGCTTTTATTTTAATTGGTTTCAAATAAAGTGTTTTTAATAAACACACTTTTTGAGTATTTTGAGTGAGACTAGAAAACGTGTTTGATAAACACATTTTCTTCATGGATGAGTATTAGTATGTAATCGGTTCATATTTTTAACAAGTATAATCTTAAGGAGTTAAACTTTGTGCATATTTCTGATTTAATTTCTAAATATTTTTTTATGATCAGATCCGTTTATTACGTAAAATTCAATAAGTTTCTTATCCATATAAAAATTTAGGTTGACCCAATACCTGTAGCTAAGTTATCGCATAATGTTCTTTCATAAATAATATGAATAAAAGTTATAATTTTAAAAAAAATTAAATAAATATTATTCAATCACTTAGTTACAGGTATCAAATCATTCTAATTTTTTTTGTAAATAAAAAACTCGACGAGTTCTACGTAACAAATAAATTCAATTATAAAAATATATTTAAAAACTAAATAAAAATAAACACACTATATTTTTTATTTAATAGAGATAAAAACAAAGTATACGTTTTCCAAACGAGTGAATGGCGGAAGGACTGTCAAAGAAAATACAAAACACGTTTTTTATTTAAATATACAAAAACGTTGTTACTAACAATATTTTATTTGTAAATATTTTTTTTTCCGAACATAAAGATTTTGTGAAACACATTTGTAAAGAAAATGTGTTTTTTTTCCCAAACATAAAGATTTTGTAGCAATCACGTTTTCTGTATTAATAAACGTGTTTGATAAACATTTTTTCTTTATGGATGTCAATTACTGTTTTCTTCATAGTAAGTATTAGTATGTGATATTTTCATATTTTTAACAAGTTCATCTCAAGGAGTTAAACAATGTGAGTATTTTTTATTTAATTTCTAAATATTTTTTTTATGATCGGATTTGTTTATTACGTAAAATTCGATAAGTTTGTTAATCATATAAAATTTTAGGTTGACCCGATACCTATAATTAAGTGTTCGCATAATATTCTTTTATAAATAATATAAATAAGTTATAATTTAAAAAAAAACTTTTAAACAAATGTTATTCAATCACTTAGCTACATGTATTAAATCATTCTAATTTGTTTTACAAACAAGAAACTCGACGATTTCTACGTAATAAATGGATTCAATTATAAAAATATATTCGAAAACTAATAAAAATATTTTTCATGTAAATATGATTTTCATTGGGGTTTTTTCAGGGTAAACACATTTTCGTGTCTATGTGGCTATGAGGCTTTCAAAGAAAACATTTCTACCAAAAATATTTTCCATGTAAATATGTAAAAACGTTGTTGTTAACAACGTTTTCAGGGTAAACATATTTTTGTAAAGAAAGCGTGTTTAGTAAACACGTTTTCAGGGTAATGTTTTATTTTAATGGATTTGCAGTTTGAAAAATATATTTTGTAAAAAAAATGTGTTTAGTAAACACGCTTTTACGTAGAACGGGAATAAAGTTTAAAAATTCATATTCCGTTAATTAAGTTAAAAACTTAACTTATGTTGGTAAAAGAGCCTTCACGTGGCCTAGGTTCTTTTTCTGGTTGAGATGCGTATAACAATCAATTAGCGAAAACAGAGCTGCCCATTAGGTGCACAAGGTATACAATATTGGGGCCTCTACCCCACTTCAGAGCCTATACTCTTTTATCCACATCATCACGGAACCCTTGATGGGATCAATGTTGGCTTTGATACAATTTATAACGACTTAAATACACCGCTGGCCCAATAACTTGAATAAAAAGCTTAACAACGCAGTTAAAATATTTAAACTCAAGTTATTAGTAATAACATATAAGTTTCATTATTTACTAGATTTATTTTCTATCTTTCTATCAATGTAGGTGAGGTGCCACAATGTATATAACCTCAGGACAATGTATATAACCTTAAGACCTCTACCCTTCTCTGAAGCTTCTATTCATCTATTTACATAGTTACGAATCCCTTCATTAGATTAGGGTTGACTCTGATACTATTATTATCACACCCTAACTTAGGATACGATCAATCATGAATCACAAATCATTATTTGTGGAACACGTAAGCCACTAAAAGTAATAAGAAAATAACACAAGAATAGTTTAGAAATCAAACTTAATTGAATTAAGTTTAAACTTTAAAATAGAAAATATAATAGCCAAAAAAATAAATAATATTATTAAAAAAATACTTTTTGTTTTAATTAATTGAAAAATATTATTTTTTTACGTTTGAATCAATCTATGTTGTGGAATGCGAGAAGTAAAGAATCAAAAATTTAAACTCAATACACGAAATTTTTTACGTGAAAAACCCAACTTTGGTAAAAAATCACGGGACTAATCCAAATCCAAGTAAATCAAGCACTAATCAATTGAACAGTTACGATACACCTACTTACAGATTTTGATCAAATCCTCAATTAAAACGCCTTAAACTCTCTTGCTGAATCCACGTGCGTTGTTCCTTTCTTGATCACCTCAGCAACGAATCCTCGAAGCTGTCACTCCGACAGAATTCTTTATCGAAATTTACAACATCGCCTAAGTTTTAACACGAACAATCTTCAAATGTTGGAGCATGAAAAAACGTTTCTGATTGACTTTGGAGCTTTGAGATATGCAGTTCGGAAGTTAATTTCGTACATGGCCTATGGTTCTTTATATAGGTCTCAAAACTAGGCAATCGAAGTTTCAATTGAATTAAAACTGTCTGGAGTCCGCTCGAGCGCACTTAGGACAACTCAAGCGGTCATGTGTCAAATTGTTTTCTACTTGCATGATTTTGCTTTATTGGCTTGTACCTTCATCTTCTTATGTTATACTTCAGTCTTCCAACTTAAAAAAAATTCTAATCCAACTAGGGCTTACCAAATAAGGATCTCACAAAATCTAGGATTCCTTATACAATTAAAACTCAATAAATCTATTTTAATCCAATTATAAGACTTTTAATTAAATTAGGAGTTTTACATTTAACATATTACCTGAATTGCAATACAAATAAAACAAATTTAATTTATTTATTACAAATTAAATTATTAATAATTATAAAATCCTAATGTGACAAGCTAACAACCCGCTAGTTATTTAAATAAAAACTAAGCCAACTCAAAAAAATCTAATGAAGATTATAAGAGGAGTACCTAGATAACGACACCAAAGTTATCTATTCTTCAAATGTGTTTATCTGAAAGTTGTTAATGAGCAATACGAGCTCACAGCCCACTGAATAATAAATCACATATATTAATATATAATTTTAAATTAGGGAATAAAAGTAAACTGATAATAGAACCATATATCTTAAAGTAAGGAGTACCACAACAATATGCTAAAATTATTTTTATCACAACTTTTTAATCTAGTTTTCATAGCATAAAGAAAATCCACGTATCAAAATATAACATTATTTATTTTCATTTTTCTCAACGGTAATCATATTCTTAAACTTTTAACTATGCATATTTAATCATACGTATTTAACCATGCATATTATCTATGCGTATTTATCTATGACATATCACCAAGAGATATCAAAATTGTTATAAAATATGTGAAATACTCCAACAATTATCAAACATACATTTTAAAAAAATACATATTATATTTATATTTATCAAATGATTTTTGGGAATCGAATATTTTCAATAAAAGATATATAATATGCAAAACCACTCACCTGTAATCTAAAAATATATGAAACAATCGACACCTTGAATTGCACGAACATAAAAGATCTTTAATAATACTTAATATTAACCCCAATTAAAAGTATTTAAATTTTTCATAAACCCCCAATCGCTAGGTCTTTATACACTCTAGTTTTTTTTCTAAGTTATCACTACTACCACTAGTTTGTGATACTATTTTAGTATATTATTATCAGAACCTAAATTGAGATATTTGATGGTCATGATTTGATTAGATATTTATAACTTGAATAAAGAGCTTAACTACGTAGTCCAAAATACTTAAACTCAAGTTATTAATAATAGTTCACAAATTTTTTTATATATTAGATTAAGTTTTTATTTACCACTAATGTAGCATAGAGTATCACAATTATTGTTGACAAACATTTTATATTATATACTTTATTAAATACTAGAAGGGGTGGCACACACATGTTCGGATTTATTTTTTGTAATTAAAAAAATTAAAAAGTAGTTGTTGTATGATAAATTTCTAATTTTATTCTTTTAGCTAATAAAAGATATGGCAGTTAATTTGTGGGTAATTTTGGAACTAAAAATTTTGTGACAGGGCTTCAAAATATCTAGTTCTTTATATATATATATATATATCTATATCTATATATATAGATTGTAGATCCTGCAAAAGGTTAAAAAGAGGTTATGTTTGATACTTGCTCTTAGATTTTTTTCCTCCTATTCATGGACTACTCAAATAATGTGCATTCAATTTGTGTAATACATATAGCACTACATTGTTTAAATTTAGCAAAAAAATAATTATAATAATAAATATATTTCTTATTCTAATTGATTCCAATCTAGTTAATAGTGGAATAACATATTGCATATTTTATTAAATGTTATAGGTCCCCCAAAAATTCATATTCGACACATGCAATAAATGTAGGGTGGTCACTCTACAAAAATACATGTGATGATGGTAATGAAGGATATTAATAATAATTACTTATGAAAAATTATTACATATATTTTAAAATTTAACTTCTATTGTAATCAGTTGCATTATGATGTATTTTTTTATTAGAAAAAAGATATGTAGATAGGCTACTCCACACACCGGTCAGAGAGTATTATACACGTAACCCGTAACTAATCTGCAACACTTTTCACTGCTCCTACACCAGAGCCGAAGCTAAGAATTGCCGTGCAATTGAAGGTCGATCCGTGTATAGGTTTAATCCCAATATACTGCTACGAAAGCTCGAAACCAAGTTCCACGTTGGTTGCAATATGATATATGCTATGAAATTTATATAACTTAAAATTAATTGTATATTAACAATATTTTTTCTCCTATTTATAACATTTTAATTTACAATTTCGCACTCTGTCCTTCTTTTCTAGTCTTCAATTTATAATCTTGCGTTTTGATCATATAGCAATTATGTGTCCATTTATATTTGCTTTATGCTTTGTTAACATTTGAATATATGTAAATCACATGAATAATTCCGCAATTAACAATTATTTGTCCACCTAACTTAACATTTGTTGAGTTTAGACAAAATAAAAAGAGTAATGATTACTTTCTTAAAAAATATTTGACAAGTCTTAGGTGATGTTTGGCATTACTGAAATTAGTAACTTATAAATTGTAGTTTGTAATAGAAATTGTGAGTATTTGGTAAAAATTGTAGTTTCTAACTGAAATAAAAAAAAAATGTAGTTATAACTTGTAGCAGAAGTTATGAGTGCTTGAAAAAAATTATAATTTATACCTAAATTCAGTATTAGAAAGCTAAAAGCTACTATGAGTAACTTCCAAATACCCCCTTATCATTGTTCAATAAAATTTTAAACCGAAAACTATATCAAATATTGCGATTCTTACAAAAAAAAATAAAAGAAAATTCACGTTGGACACTTGCCCATTCGATCTACACATCAAGTCATCAACCAAATTTCTAATATTCAAATTGTTTAATATTCTATCACATAACATTTGCCAAATTATTTAGAATACTAATATTCATAGTTAGGTCATTTTTTTAATATGCTTAGTCACATTACAATTAATTGTTATACATATTTTTACTTTAAAGCTAATTTGGGTTATTTTTCGCAACGTAATGATTACTATTATTTTTCTTGCTAACTAAAATAAATTATATATTAAAAACTAAAATTAGCATATGTAGAATTCTACTAGTGCTACTATAAGGCCCCGTTTGATCCTTATTTTAGAGCTTAGGACTTAGGTTAATAATAATGGACCTAACAATTATTTGTTTGGTATCTATAAAGTGGGCTAGATTAATAGTCTAGTTAGATTACTAATTCCACCAAAGTGATGAATCAGTAATATCCACTTCAACCTGATATTCCTCATTCGATTAGTCTAGATTGAAAGATGAATAAGATTGGCTTCGTTTGGTAACCGATTTTAAGTTAGCTTAAAGTTTAGCTTTTTACCTTTTTGTTTAAAGCTCAAAAAATCAAAAAATTTCATTTTTCAACTCAAAAGTTTTTTGCCTTTTTTCTTTTTATATAATTTTTTTTATATTTTTTAAAAATATCATAACTTTTATTATACAAATTTATTTTTTATAAAAATTATATTTTTAAAATGTACTCGTCAAAATCTATCAAACAAGATCAATATTAAATATAAAATTATCTAAAAATAAATTTTAAAAAATTACCACAACTTTAAGCAAAATTTTTTACCTTTTGACTTAAAATCACTTTAAGCATTTGGCTTATATCATACTCATCTCAAATGAACTTTTTTGACTTTTTGAGTTTAAAGTGACTTTAAACAAAAAGGCTAGCTTAAAGTCAAATTGCCAGACAAGGCCATTATTACCCTTACCTTTTTTTGGTTATCACCAAATTACCCATCTGTTCCAAGTGATACATTGCTGGATGCCTACCTCTCCTTCCTGTTTCAGGATGGGTGGATACATTGTTGTCCTTCGAGCTCTCTTTTTCTTGCATTTTAAAAGTATTTCTCTATATTTTGAGGGATAGTTTGAATATTTTTCTATCTTCCAATCATGAAATTTTGAAAATTGAAGATATTTCTAATTTTCAATTTTGGCAACTGAATACCAATTTTTTTTTTTACAAATTTGTTCAAGATGAATGTAAAAATTTGTTCAAGATGAATGAGAAAATGGAGATTGGAGTTCCTGCGGTGACTTAGTCACAACAGGATGGGTTGTGAGTCCTAAATTGTTTACTCGGAATTCCAAAATTTAATCGGAATCATCTATTATATTGAACTCTTTAAGTAGGTAATCTCTGTAAAAAAAGAAATTAAGTCAATCGACAGTCGTTATCTATTTGATCAGGTATGTTTGTTTTGAAAAAATTAATTGGATTATAATATTTTGAGAATAAATTGTCAAAAAAATGTATTCGCATTATATGGTTAACAATGTTTAATTGACTTGATTTTTTTATATGAATTACCTACTCGATAAGCTTAACATAATAAATAATTCCGATTAAATCTTAAGATCTCAAATAAAATGAATTATAAATTTAGACTCACAGCCCACCTTACTATGATCCAAGTCGCAGCAGGGACCCAATCCGGAGAAACTGCCGATGGATATAGCTTTCACAAAGTTATTGCTAATTTGCTATTGACAGTTGGATGCTTGCATCTTCAATGCCGTGTTGCTGGCTGCAAGGACAACAACAAACACTTGACTTTAATTTGGTCTTGTTTTATTATTTATTTAATTTACGAATAAATTTAAAAAGTAATAAATTTAGTACAATCTTATATGGGCAAATCAAACAAGTCAAGATTTAGTCTATTAGCTAATCTAATGAAAATCAAAAATGAAAATAATTAATCATAACTCGTTATTAATTCCACCCCATTTATTATTCTTACACTAATTTTATCTTATTATTAATCTCACCAACCTACACCGCTTATTAACGGATGCCTAAATGTGTTGATTTTATTCCTACTTCAATGCATTTTGCTACTCTACATTTTTTTTAAAAAAATGAATAAATTCCCATTCTAGCAAATTAACTTAAATTTTCTACTTAGAAGCAACTTGCATTTTAATTATTATTTTTTACAAAATTTAAATATAGCAATAATATTATGACTTGAACTGCGGCATTTCAGCGTGTGCTTAGCCTAACTTTTTTTAGATTTTTTGGTTTTTTATTATATAAAAAAGTACAAAATCAATTGATTATAATATGAAGACAAACAAGTGGGCTTTTTATATAAGAAGTTTTTAAGCATAAAGTTTTGAAAAAAACTAGGCCAAACATCGCCACATCATTCATAAATTTGTTAAAGATACGTTGTTTGAGTTGTGTTGTTTTGAGCATTATGTTAAATTTGTTATTTTTAACCTTCCATTCAATCCAACAATTGCTATATTCAAAAGCAGTTTTCATTTCTACATTGAAAACCTAAAATACACCTCATTTAGGCTCCGTTTGTTTTAATATAAAATATTTTATTTATTTTTATTATTTAATTTGATAAAATAATATAAAATATTTGTTCAGTAAAAGAACTTACATATCATAAGTCCAAAAATCAAACAAAAAGTCCATTTACAGTTAGAATTTTACCAACATTTTTACTAAAAACACACTGCATTCTATTAATGTGTGTTCAGATTTTTTTTGAAGTTATGATGTTTAATTAGAGTGTATAGTGTTTTTTTAGTAAAAATGTTAGTGGAATTTTATGTGTTAGTAAAAGAACTCAAAATCAAAAGAAGATTCAGTAAGTTATTTTTAATCCTCTAACAATGTAATGATCAAATGCACCATGGTCTCATTTGTTAATCCGGCTTAAGTTAGGTTTTTTGGCTTAAGGTTACTTTAAACTAAATAAGTAAAAAGTTCGTTTGGTGAACCGTAAGAGTGACTTTAAACCAAAAGAAAATAAGTCAAAAAGTCTTGGCTTAAAATGACTTTAAGCAAAACTTTTAAAAATATATATATTTATTTTTACAAAATTTTATATCCCGTATTGATTTTGTTTGATAGATCTCAATGAGTAGATTTTAAAAATATAATTTTTATAGAAAACGGATGTGTATAATAAAAGTTATGATATTTTTAAAAATTTATAAAATTATTTTATGTAAAAATAAAAAAAGACTAAAATGCTAAAAAGCAAATAAACAAAAAGGCAAAAAATGGAGATTAAGAAACGAAACTTAAATTATTTTTTAGTTTTAAGCAAAAAAAAAAACCAACTTAAAGTAAGATTGTCAAATAAAGCCCAAATGTGATCAATTGATATTTCAATTGCAACTAGTTACGCCCATTAAACAAAGAGGTTATTAAACACTATGTCAATATGCTGATGTGGTGTGCTTACCCATACAAATAATATCTTACTAAAATACCCTTATTAGTTAATCTCAAAACATGACAAATGGATAAAAATTCCGATAACATTCGATTTTTTTTAATCTTTTTTGCTCTTTTATAAATTCTTTTATCAATCAGGGTACGCTGCCTTTTAAGTTTTTTTTTTTGCGAAAAAAAAAACTTAATAGGCAATTAGGCCCCTGTAGAATAAATATGAAAATAATTTTGACACTCTACATTAAGTTTTTCCTATTGTTTTTTTAATCTTAAAGTCTCTCGCTAAGGTCCTAATTGGCAACTAACTTAAAAAGTAATTTTTTAAAATATTTTTTTAAAGATTTTAGTTAAAAAGTTAAATTTTGTTCAAAGTAGATTATTTGATAAATTAAATTTTAAAAAATAATTATAGACTGGTACGTATCCGATACAGGTCAGTACATACCAATATTGGCCGATACATTCGAAACAAATCGGTACAGACCGGTATTTTGTCAAGTACGAAACTAAGTAATTAGTGTACTGGTGTTATTCTAAACCTGTATGTATCCAGTATTACCCAGTATAAACTAATACAGACCGGTATTAATCGGTACGTCTGGTACAGACCAATATTTTGGCTGTTACAAAACTAAATAATTTGTGTACTGACATTGTTCCAAACCAATACTGGTTGATACGGTACGGTATTGACAACTATGTTTGTAATAACCACGTACCCACTTACTGCCTTATCAGGTTCGGGACTACGATTAGTTACACTATTTAGCAAATATACATATTTTATCTCTATCAACTGTTGTAAAAAGAAATATAATTGCCATTAACCAACTCCGATCACCATACTATCTCCTTCGAAATACATCTCTTCCCATCATTCCTAAAATTGGGTTTGCACTCTTGCTATCTCGACATCTTCTATCTATATAACAAGTTAGCATAGTTTTGATGGGACATCTTTCTTTTACATCCAACGGTTCTGCTGTCTTCCAAATAATCCAATAGTTGGGAGGCTTAGAGGCACACGAGGAGATCTTCAAGCTTTCCCAAACCCCTCTCCAGCCTTTACCGAAGCTGGTGCCTCTCTGCCTCTCCAACCAGGTTTGATCTAACGATCCTATTGTTGCCTCTCTTATCCCTCAAGCCTCTCTGACATCGCCGTCGACTTCTCTCATGCAATCCTTCAGCCCTCACGCCTCTCTGACATCGGCGCCCTCACGTTGCTTCCACCGTTCGCACGTCGTATCTCGGCCGTCGCCGGTCCTCTCTACCTTTCACTATCACACAATGGCTTTTCTCCACATATCACTCTTTCACTTCGCTCTTTGCCTCAAACACACTTTGCACCTCTTTTTCTGCCCTGATCTTACGGTCTCGATCGCTCTGCAGTCTGCACCTCTCTTTACCTCTCATCTCTTCCCTGATCTCACGGCGAGCTTGCCAGAGAAACCCTAACCACCTAGATAATCTCTGCCCTAATCTCTGTGTCAATCATCGATGTGCCTCCCTATGTTGTCGTCGCCGCCTTTCGCCGCCGGTTAGTTCTCCATCACTCCCCCCTTCTCTGTCTGTCATTTTATTTCTCACTCTCTCTATCCATCTCAATGATTTTAGGTTAAGCTAAAATCATTTAAATTATAGATTTTATGTGTTTTTAAGTTTGTAGTATTTTTTTATACAACGGACTGAAGTGTATCCATGTTCTGAAATCCATGTTCAGGGACTGAAGTCTATTTTCATTCTCGTAGGATTTTTTCTCTTGGACGTAAGGAAGGAATTTTTCTATTTTGGTCATTAAGCTATACAAGCCAAATTTATTCTGTAGCAAACTGGAAAAAAGCTATACTGGCCAATTTTTGTGTTCTTGATGTTTTCAATATGTTTTTGGAGATCAATAGAGCATTTGACCAGAACTCTTATTTTTTGAAACATACAAAAAAGTTGTTTCTTTTGTCTAAGGCCATAGCTTCCGTGGTGTTATATAATAAACTTCGCATAAATAATATAAATTGGTTTCTTTCTTACCCTTTTCTTTTTGTGTTCTTGGAGATCACCAGAGCATTTGAGCAGAACTCTTATTTTTTGAATGATACAAAAAAGAGTTTGATTTCATTCCTATTTTAATGTCTTCAATTTTGTGTATACAAAAAATACATATCTATTTTTATGGCAGTGTTCTTTTTTACAGACCTGCCACTGCCTCGGATTAAAGGAGTTAAAGGAGCTCTCTGTTGGAATCTGTGAATTCATTGGCCATTGAATTCTAGAACTCAATAGCAGAATTCAATTGCAATTGAATTGGCCATTCAATTGGCAATTGAATCTTGAAAATCAATACCATTCATGGCTATTGATTTTCCTGTAACCCCCTCCATGATGGAAGGCCTCTATATAGAGGCAGAGAAGGAAGAGAGGCAGAGCAGAAGAGACAGAACAGACAGTAGAGGTGAGAAAGGAAAGATACAATTCTCAGGTTATAGTGCAAATTGTAAGAGAGAGAAAGACAGACGGAGTACGTTCGTAGCCGATTCTTGGTGGTGTTCCAACGATCGTGGAGCCGTTTTATTCTGGGAGAGTGACGCCAGTGGAATATCTACAACACCCTCGGTAGGCGGTGAATCATTCTTAAGGAAACTGCGATTGCAGGACTCGGTTTGCAAATTCTATGCTTGTTATTTCATTTTCCTGTAATTTCAGATTATTGTAATTGTTGAAAGTTAATAAAGATGTATTTTCTGGATCACCGAGCATGTATATATTTTTGGCGTTGGATTGTCTCTCAACACTCTCTTCAGTCTCTCCCTCTCAACCAAGGTATGGCTTTCTCTCTCATTCTCTGATCCCTCTTCCTTTCTCAGTCTCTCTCATTCTCTGAGTTTATTTTTGCTGAGTTTATTCAAAGGAGTTAAAGGAGTTGAGATTGTTGAGCCGGTAAACCTTTGGCTGTTCTCATATAGAGAAATGAACAGGCAGTTCTCAGCAAAAATTGGTAAAAATAAACTTAGCAAAAATAACATGGCAAAAATAAACTCAACAATTTCAACTCTTTTAACTCCTTTAAATAAACTTGGAGAATGAGAGAGACTGAGTAAGCGAGAGAGATTAGAGAATGAGAGAGACTGAGTAAGCGAGAGAGATTAAAGAATGAGAGAGACAGCTATACCTTGGTTGAGAGGGAGAGGCTGAAGAGAGCTCCTTTAACTCCATTAATCCAAGGCAGTGGCAGGTCTGTAAAAAAGAACACTGGCATAAAAAATCGAGATGTATTTTTTGTATACACAAAATTGAAGACATTAAAATAGGAATGAATTCAAACTCTTTTTCGTATCTTTCAAAAAATAAGAGTGCTGCTCAAATGCTCTGGTGGCCTCTAAGAACACAAAAAGAAAGGGGTAAGAAAGAAACCAATTTATATTATTTATGTAAACTTTATTATATAACACCACAGAAGCTATGGCTCTAGACAAAAGAAACAACTTTTTTGGTATCTTTCAAAAAATAAAAGTTCTGCTTAAATGCTCTATTGATCTCCAAGAACATATTGAAAACATCAAGAACACAAAAATTGGCCAGTATAGCTTTTTTCCAGTTTGCTACAGAATAAATTTGGCCAGCATAGCTTAATGACCAAAATAGAAAAATTCCTTCCTTACGTCCAAGAGAAAAAATCCTAAGAGAATGAAAATAGACTTCAGTCCCTGAACATGAATTTCGAAACTTGGATTGACTTCGATCCGGTGTATAAAAAAATACTACAAATCTAAAAACACATAAAATCTATAATTTAAATGATTTTAGATTAACCTAAAATCATTGAGATAGACAGAGAGAGAGAGTGAGAAATAGAATGACATACAGAGAAGGGAAGAAGGATGGAGGACTAACCGGCGGCGACGGCAACGTAGAGAGGCACAACGATGATCGAGGCAGAGATCAGGGCAGAGATGATCTAGGTGGTTAGGGTTTCTCTGGAGAGCTCGTCGTGAGATCGGGACAGAGATGAGAGGTAGAGAGGTGCAGAGCGATCGAGGCCGTGAGATCAGGGCTAAGAGAGAGGTGCAGAGTGAGATTGAGGCAGAGAACGAAGTGAGAGAGTGATATGTAGAGAAAAGTCATGGTGCGAGAGTGAATGGTATAGAGGATCGACGATGGTCAAGATACGATGTACAGACCTAGCCCTTTCTTATTTTGAAACTATTAATAAAATCTTGTTATAGGAATTTCGGTGAAAAATAGGGGTAAGTGTTTTATTGCATGCAAAAATTAAAATTTGATACTGGTTATAGTTGTTGATAATAATTATACGTTTGTTTATGCATGAAAATAATTATTGTGGGGTGATCGAATGAATCTGGAGGCGTTGGAACAAAATTTGAATACTATATGTAGTTTTTCTTTCCTTAGAGTGCAGTCCAGTGAGGGACGGATCGATCGGTCTGTGACAGAGAACAACTTTAAGTTCAGGTTTTAAGCTTTCAAAATCATTTTTCTCTTCTCCTTCTCTCTCTAGAAGCAAACCGTAAGTCCTAGATTTGGTGTGGGGTGTTCCATGAGCTTCCCTTGCTCATTTGGTGGTGATTCCTAGCCTCTTACCCATTGGATAATCGTTGGAAGAGTGATCTACACGTGGAAGCTTCTCCTTTTCATTCACTAATTGGAATCTTGCTTGGTTGAAGCTTGCTAGAGCCTTGTCTTGAGTTGATTAAGCATCTAAGAGGTAGGATCTATGACTACTCGTGAACATTGTTAGATATGAGTCAATTATTTTAAACTTATATATGAAATCATGATAAATCTATATTTTTGGAACCTAGGCTAGGATTTAATGTTAAAGCATGTTAAATCTTTCATTTGTGGATGATTTAAGGTGGCTTTAACTTTTTATTGTTGTTGGATTTGATTGGATTTGAAAGACGAGAAATTAGGATTTGGTTTTTAGGTTTAGCCTTGAAAAAAATTGGAGGTTTTTTGGTTAATGATTTCAAGAGTGAAATTGATTAATGATTTAATAAATTTTGGGTTGTGAGAGCCTATTTATTTGAATAAACCATGTGAATTTGATAAATTTTTGAAAACTACAAGGTGTTGGTTAGGATTTTAAGCTAATTAAAACAAAATATGTGAAATATGTGAAATTGAATAAATATGAAAAACCATGGGATGTTGGGGTGGGATTTTGAGTTGATTAAATCCGAATGTGAAACGTATAAGGTATTAGGGATTATTAATTATTTTTTTAACCCTCGCATGTGTTGGGTGTTAACGAGAGGAATCATGCTCATCGACTAATAACTGAGAAAGAGGCATTAGTCGTGGTGGGTTATTGAACGCATTTTCCACTTAGCAGGCCTCGCATGGCCCGGTAGGTAGCAGCCATGCATAGGTCTATGTTAGCCCAATGATTTTTTCATTTGATTTTGATAATTTTCATAATTCATTTTTAAGAATAAATAGTTCTAAATGGATAATATTTTATATTTCTAAAATAAAAGTATTAACACATTTTGAACAATCAAAGTTGACACCTTAGCAAAAAAAAAAATAACTTTTTTCTAAAAAAAGTTCAAACACTTAAGCATTCTTTAATTAGAATAATTTTGTGTTGATCTTAATTAAAAATTAAGTCAAACACTTTTAAGGCAAAGTATACTTGAAGCATATCAAGTGTGTC
>JAULJZ010000024.1:5819651-5834105 GCA_032270985.1 Heliamphora pulchella
CTCTCTCTCTCTCGAATCTATCTATCTATCTATATATTCATATATAAACATGTGCTTATACATATGTATCTATACAGTCTTCGTGAATAGTTTTTCGTACTGATTCTTGGAATAATTGTTCGGTTTTGGGAGGGCAATTTGAAGTTCGATGTGTGTTGTTAGCCGTTAAAATTCTAATCTTTCAATTCTGAAAGTCTCAGTCCTTTTTCAATTTATATTAGATTTAGACCCGTAATTTGGGATTCTGCTATGACGTTCGGGTTTCAGATTCTATTTTGGAACTGTGTAAAATATTCAGAGGTTTGAATAATATTAGAAGATTTTGTGCTTTTTCGAGTTACTTTGAATTGTCGTGTTTGTGTATGGATATTTCCTTACTGAATTGTTACAGCTTTCAACGCAACGTTTTTTCTTTGCCCTTTCTTTTGTCTTTTTTCTTTGTCAATGATTAGTGTTAGGAAGAAGATTGAGGTCTAATGTTGGCGTTCTTGTGGATAAATGTTGCGTAAATATAATGCAGGGGCACTTCTCTGTGTATATATGGTTTTGTTTGGAAGAGATTTGTTGATTATTTCCAAACATTTGTATGCTGCATATCACCTGTTAAAGCATAAATCTTTGTAATCCTGCTGTGATTCTAATTCGAACCATAACCCAAGTCAACTGATCTTGACAAGCTCTAATCTTAGGCTTTCAGCTGCTTTGAGTTGGCTCCATGGATCTGTCTTCTTAAGTTGGCTTTATATAGCACAAGACAATCATGTTCTTTTTGTCGGTGTGGATAATATATTGGCTGATGGGTGTCTAAGAATAAAGGTAATTGACTTAGCTCATGGTCACCACAGGTAGAGGAGGTGAGAGTTGGCAAACTGGAATGACGGTAAGGACCAGAATATAACAATAGTGATGATTAGTAATAATTGAGAAGCGTCCTTATATAGGCTAAACCATTGAGGGAGACACGAATCTCCCTTGGTTCGACATCTCTGAGGGTTGATCATTGCTTGCTGACAGCTTTGATGCTTGTATCATGGAGTAATTGCAATACATCAACATCACCATGATACATACCTCGAGATGTTAGAATGGTCAAGCCCTAAGGCGGTCAAGGTGGGGCCAATCTCCTATGGGTGGTTTGGCCGAGTAACGTTAGCAATGTAACGTTAGCGATCCCAACTCTAGTCTCCAATCCACTTATTAGTGATCCCGAGTGGATCCCTAGGTCCTACTACTAACATGGGATGGCGGTGTGAGTTTAATAATGTGTCTTGGCGCCTAATACCCTTGGTTGGGTGATGTACTTGGTGCACTGGAGTGTAGCTGCTGGTATGACCAGGCCATTGTTGAGTTGTCTACCCACAGTCAGCCTCAGGCCCTCAACTAGCATTTTCTTTGGTTTAACTCTAGGCCTTTTAGCATCCTAAACTAGGATTACTCCATACAGGTTGGCTATTTGGTTTACATAGTGCATGCCTGAACCATCTCAGATTCTCAATGCGTGTTTTAGATATACATATATGTTATTATATTGCTACTGATGTATAATTCTACAATCTAGGAAATCAATATTCTCAAAGTTGCCTTCGATAGTGTAGAAAAAATTGAGAGGTATGATAAACTAGATTACAAGTACCGATTAATCGATATCAAGATTCTTTCATAAATCGTCTATTTGTTTTTTCAGAATTTATATGCTGAACCACTGACAACAGTTGATGAGCTTAGCTTTCTTATGTTTGTCATGTATCCAGGTATATTGGCATCTGTTTGGAACCTTTTTCTTCTTTTACCATTGGATTGCTGATGGATGTTCTAAATTTAGGTTGTTCCTATGAGCCAGTTGTATCCTTGTTTGCTACTTTATGATTAGGTTATGAAGGGCTTCCACGGAAGAACTTCTAGTTCAAAGCATTGTTGTAAAACTTATTCTGAATCTCCAACTAGAGTTTTGGGTTCTGTTTGCTCGGAGCCAGTGTCCAGCGACAGTAAGCCCTCCAAGACTTCCGCATGGTCGGACTTTTTTCTCTCTGCTTTCTCAATCTTTGAAACGCATGGTGAGCCCAAAGTTTGTGGAAAGAAGGGATTCAGTGGTAGAAGTAATGCGTGGACAGAAGCTGTGAAAAGAGTTATGAATGGTGGTTCAATGAGGAGATTTCAAGAACGTGTATTAGGGCTGAATAAGACTGGCATTTCTAATTCAACGAGTGACATATGGCTTCTTGGTGTGTGCTATAAAATTTCTCAAGAAGATTCATCTAGTGATCCAGCTAGTAGTGATGGAGTAGCTGCATTTGTTGAAGATTTCTCATCAAGAATTTTGCTGACATACCGTAAAGGTTTTATTTTGCGGGTCTTTCTGTTTATGGATGAATTGAGGTGAATAGAAACCTCTTGCTTATTATGATGGTGCAGATAAAGGGATTTTTTTGTTTGTTATTTCATAGGCTTTGATGCTATTGGAGATTCAAAGTACACCAGTGATGTAAATTGGGGTTGCATGCTTCGGAGCAGTCAGATGCTTGTTGCTCAGGTCTAATGTTGTCTTGTCTCCTCTTTTATATTAATTAATTACAGTTCTCTCTCTCTCTCTCTCTCTCTCTCTCGATGAGCACACATGATTTCATATAAGATGTTTGGGATAATAAAAGGTACATTCTGTTCTATAACCCATGAGTTTTACTTTCTTCCTTTTTTCCTCACTTTTTGGATAAGATGGGATACTCTTTACCCAAAATTTTTTGTAATTAGTGAGTGAATGTGTGCATTCATATCTACAGGCATTGATTGTTCATCAATTAGGGAGATGCTGGAGAAAAGCTTTTCGCAAGGTAATATAAAAGTGGAGTATTTTTATTTATTGTTTTCTATATCTTCTTAAATAAATATCTGCTTTTAGTGTTGCAATCTTGGGGGTGTGGAGACATGGAGCCATGGAACGCTGAACTTTGACTAATCCAATTTTCATGCTTTTATAACTGCCTTTCTATATGCAGCTACTTGACAAAGAATACGTTGAGATATTGCAC
Organism: Heliamphora pulchella; assembly: GCA_032270985.1. Classification (NCBI taxonomy): domain Eukaryota; kingdom Viridiplantae; phylum Streptophyta; class Magnoliopsida; order Ericales; family Sarraceniaceae; genus Heliamphora; species Heliamphora pulchella. The sequence goes on from JAULJZ010000024.1 coordinate 5,822,678, forward strand.
CTTTTTGGTGATTCTGAGGCATCAACCTTCTCTATCCACAAGCTTCTTCAAGCAGGAAATGGTTATGACCTTGCTGCTGGAGCGTGGGTTGGCCCCTATGCTATGTGTCGCACTTGGGAGTCTCTAGTCCACTGTAAGAGAGAGGAGACTAAATTTGAAGACCACTCATTTCCCATGGCTATTTATGTTGTTTCTGGTGATGAAGATGGAGAGAGAGGTGGAGCTCCAGTTGTTTGCGTCGAAGATGCTTCTGGACGTTGTTTTGAGTTTTCAAATGGTCAGGTGGATTGGACTCCTATTCTTTTGTTGGTTCCCTTGGTTCTTGGTCTTGACAAAGTCAACCCCAGGTACTTGGGAACTTTTTATGGTTGTCTGTGTTCTTAATCATCTGTTTCGTTGGCCTCGTCAGTTTTCAATTTCCGCTCAATTTTGACCATATTTGTGTGCTCAGCATCTCAATATTTTTTTATGAGGTTACTTTTTACTTGTTACATGGCTATCGAGGGTTTAATTGTCAAGTGTTGAAATCAGTGGCGTTGTGATTCCTTCTGTACATTTAAATGCTTGCTTAGCTTGTTCCTTTTGCATCACTATGGCAGATTTTTTTTTATGTTTGTAGGGGTTTCTTAATTAAGATTAGGCGGCATAATGAGTTCTTATGAAAGCAACTAACATGTGCTTAGAGATTGTGAATGAGGGCTCTTGCTTCGAATGTGATCCCTTAAAATGTGTGATAATTCTCGCAGGCCATGGTTAATGTTGTTAACACATACGCCTCCCCCCAAGGGGGTTTACACTTGCACCAAGAGGTGAAGATAAACATTAACCTGTAAATTATATGTGACTTCCTTTTTGGAAACATGCTTTCATCCTTTTTCGAGTCTTATTCGAGGCTGTATGTTGATAAAGCTTTGGCTCAAAGTTTTACCTTCATACGACAGGGGCCTGCAATTCTTCCTAGCTAACAATCTAATTCTCTAAACCTTCCTTTCTCAGGGTTAGGATCTCCTTTGTCAAGATCTATTAATGTCATCAACTAATTGGTGAAAAAGAGTGAACAAAAAGAAACAAAAAATAAAGACATCACAAGTTGTTCTCTTGGTAGACATCGAAGTATATGAAGCTTCACTGGGGGTTATTGGCCTATCATCTGCCTTTGTATGATGGGTTGCTTCGTACTTCCCTAACACGGAGATCTTCAGTCCACAACATGAATAGATGTAAGGAGTCTTGTTTTGGCAGAGTAGTTAAATGGAGCTTCTAAATGAAGAAAGATGGTGAATTGGAATACTTAATTCAAGCTTATAGGAGCTATCATTTTGATGGCTTTTAACTCCATCAATGGTGTTAGAGAATACGAAGCTTCATTATGGATTAAAGGTTGTAGTTCATCCCACCATGGAAAAAGTTTCCCTCCTCCCCAGGCTACAATGAAAAGTCTAAAGTATAGAGAGGTTCCACATTTTAGTCGCCGAACAAATTTTCTAGGGAAATTGAAGGTTTATGATCCAAAGCCAACCATGAGGAGTGCAAGTGTTTTCCCCCACTTTCCCTTGTAGGCTCCCCGGTTCGAAGGAAATAAAAGAAAGCAAAGGGAAACAAGAAAAATGAAATAAATGGACGAGAAAAAGTTGTCTTTTATGTTAGTTGCCGACTGCAAAAAATAGTCATTTAATGGAATTCTTTTGTTCATGTTTGACTCGGGCCTATATGACATGACCTAATCACTCTCTGATAAAATATATAAGGGGCCGTTATTAGAGCATGGCTATGTTTTAGACACTTTATGTTCTTTGGTAGTTTTACCAATTTTGGTATTTCTTAATTTCTCCAATATTAAGAAGAGAAAAGAAGAAAGATCTTCATATGGTTTTTATAGACTTAGAAAAAACTTATGATAGGTGCCTAGAGATATCATATGGTGGGCGTTGGAGAGAAATGGAGTGAGAAAGGGTTACATTAATGTGATAAGAAATATGTATGATAGAACCGTCACGACAATTAGATCACATGCAGGAGAAACAAGTGAATTCTCAATTATAGTAGAATTACACCAAGGATCGGTTTTGAGTCCTTATCTCTTTGCCTTAGTTATGGATGAATTGACTAAATATATTCAGGATATGGTCCTATGGTGTATGTTATTTGCTGATGATATTGTCTTAGTGGATGAGATTAGAAGTGGATTTAACGTTAAGTTAGAAATGTAAAGGGAAGCTTTGGAATCAAAAGAGTTTTGAATAAGTAGAAATAAAACTGAATATATGGAATATAATTTTAGTAGTAATAGGAGTATAAACGGTAAAAAAGTAAAAATTCAAAACCAAGAGATACCTAAGAGAATATTTTCGTTATCTAGGTTCGATTATTAACAAAGATGGAGATATTGCAAATGATGTAACCCATAGAATCAAAGTTAGTTGGCTCAAGTAGATGAGTCATGCTTTCGGAGTTTTATGTGATCGGCCGATACATACAAGGTTAAAAGAAAAATTTTATAGGACAGCTATTAGACAAGCCATTTTATATGAGAAAGAATGTTGGACTGTTAAGAAATATTACATAAATAAGATGAATGCTGCGGAGATGAGAATGTTAAGGTGGATGTGTGGTAAGACTAGAAAAATAAAATTAGGAATAAGAAGATTCGTGGAATGGTAGGAGTTATATCAATTGAGGACAAGTTTAGAGAAAATAGATTAAGATAGTTTGGACACATACAACGTACACCAGTTGATGCAGTAGTTAGAAAAAGCGGCAAAATCACGAGTAATGAACACACTAAGGGGAAGAGTAGACCTAAATTGATATGGGATGCCGTATTAAGAAAAGATATGAACCTATTAAAACTAACTTAAGACACGACTCTTATTAGAGTAGAATGGCATAAAAGAATTTATGTAGTCAACTCTAATTGATTGGGACAAAGGTTTAGTTTGATTTGGTTTGGTTATTGTTAAGCCTTTAATTTAATCAATTTGGGGATGGTTTCTATTTTGTTATGGTTTCCTTTTTATCAATCCTAGGGTTTTTAGGATTAAGATTTCTTCTATGTTATATGTGCTCCAGTATGAGTGGGGCGTGGGTTTGTGTAAGTGTTAGATTTAAAACATGACAAAACTAGAGTCCAATTTTTTAAAATACTTCTTTTATTTTTGTAGGTAAAATGATGTTTACCATAGTTTTCAAATCTCACAATTCACTATCATGTATAATTTGGTATCAATGTATGGGTGAGGCTATTTTGGGATAGAATCAATGGTGAAACATACAATTAGCAGTTCAATTCATAGTTAGATGTACAATTTACCATGCAATTCTAGATACTATTAGGTTTGACAAATTACAAACCCTTTACCGTGTTCTATGTGAAAATGCCTAGTATCCATGCATAATGTGTTGATCATTTGGTAATTAATGAATTTAATAGATTCTAAACATACTTGAAAGTTTCTTAGCTGTCTTTTTTCTTATTTTATTCTAAGAATAAATGTTATGTTTGGAGGATATTTATGTCTAAAATAACATGTACCCATGAATCTAATGCTATTGTGGTCAAATGAACATAGTGTAATAGGATATGGGTAAGATTTGTTGGACTCACTCATTCCATAATATTTTTTTATTTACTTTTTTGAGAATAAGAAGACACTTTTGAAATGCTTTGTGTAAACTAAAGGGTTTCTATAACTTTCTTTTCTTATTATACTCTCTTTAAGGGTTCTAATTCTATTTTGTGGATGTTAAAAGAGAATATATCAAAAAATTTAAATAATTGTGTTGCTAGTGAGATTTGGTTCCCTTTCTCCTTAGATATATCAAATGTCTTCACAATTAGATGATGTAATCAAGTCCTTGCATAAAGTTTATTGTATAATTTATGTTAGAATCTAATTCTTTCATGCATACAAATTGTTTAATATCAGCTTTTATAGTTTATGCTAAATATTACGATTCTCGATTTGATTTGATTAATGATTTATAAAGCTAGAATTTTGATTGGCAATATGAGTCTCCATTTTATAATTATAGTGTTTACAAACTAGCATAGAGCATTCTGTGTTAATAGATCAGTATTAGGTTGAATAAAAGCGTTAACCCTAATGGGGCACGCAACAATTTATTTATATATTAGCGAGAACATACAATAAGATATGGTGTGCGCAACTACATTGGATGATAATAATAATAATAAAGTTAACATAACTATAAAGCTAACACTCCATTTCAAGCTGGAGTATATATATCTAATATGCCCAGTTTGTCACACATGTATTGAACCTGAGGACCCGGAACAGACTTAGTGAAAATATCCGTCAATTGCTAACCAGTACGAACTGATTCGAATATGATCAAATTGTTCTGATACTCACGCTGAATGAAATGACAGTCCACCTCGATATGTTTCCTGCGATCGTGAAACACTGGATTTGTGACAATATACACCGCAGATTTATTGTCACACCACAACTTTGTTGGGCCATGGCAAGGATCACCTAACTCACCAAGCAACTGACGGAATTATAAAATCTCAGATGTCGCCATGGCCATGGCCCGATATTCAGCTTCTGCACTCGACCTAGAGACCATGTCCTGCTTTTTGCTCTTCCAAGAGATAAGATTGCCACCAATAAATATAGAGAATTCGGAAGTTGACCTTTGATCAATGGGACATCCCGCCCAGTCAGTATCAGAATACCCTTCTATCATAAAGTGACCATGATCACTGAAATTTATCCCCTTGCCAGGATTAATGTGGAGATATCGTAGAATTCGAACAACGACGTTCCAATGTGGAACCCGAGGCACAACCATGAACTGGTTCACCACACTCACAGGAAATGCTATGTCTGGTCTTGCCATTGTTGTCGGCTAGTTCAACTTCCCAACCATGCTCCTATTTCGGTCAGGATGAGAAAAAACATCACCCTCATCAGGGAGAAGTTTAACACTCGGGTCCATACGTGACTCAACCCCCTTTACTTGCAGAAGTCCCACATCAGCTAGAATATCCAGTACATACTTCATTTGGAAAATAAAGATACACTTTTTGCCTCGTGCCACCTCAATCCTGAAGAAGTATTTCAATTCCTCCAAGTCTTTAATTTGAAACTGAGATTTCAAAAATTGTTTCAACTCAGAAATGCCCACGACATCATCGCCTGTGATAAAAATATCATCAACATAAACTACCAATAAAATACATCCAGCAGAGGAATGCCTATAGAATACAGTGTGGTCTTTTTCGGACTGTAAAAGACCAAATTGATGCATAACCATACTAAATTGACCAAACCACGCTCGTGAAGACTGCTTCAAGCCATAAAGGGATCGATGTAGGCGACAAACCAGCTGGGACCTCCCATGAGCAACAAAACCTAGAGGTTGCTCCATATATACTTTCTCCTGCAAATCGTCGTGAATAAATGCATTCTTTGAATCAAGCTGATACAAAGGCCAATGGCGAGTAGCAACCAGAGATATAAAAGACGAACAGATGCCATCTTGGCGACCGGGGAGAAAGTCTCAAAATAATCAACTCCATACGTCTGAGCATACCCCTTTGCAACAAGACGGGCCTTCAAGCGGGCAAGAGAACCATCAGGGTGAATCTTGACCGTAAAAACCCATTTGCATCCAATAGCTTGCTTACCGTCCTGAAGAGAAACAAGATACCGGGTAGAGGTGGAATCAAGAGCTTGCATCTCCTCCATCATTGCATCCCACCATCCAGGGTTAGCTAATGCCTTAGGAATAGTACGATGAATAACGGTCTGATCCAGAGTGGCTATACAAGCCTGTAAGGAGGTTGAAAGTCCCTTGTAGAAGGTAGTATATAGTGGGTGATCTCTGCAAGCCCGATAAGATTTCTGAGTAGCAATAGGAGTATCACTGTTAGGAGAAGAAGCACTAACCGTGGGGAGAGGATTCTCAGACGAGGAGACTAGCTCAGCAGAGGAGAGTTCCAATAAAGCTGATGAAGTTGATGGGGAAGGTGGAGAGGACCTTAGTAGTAGGAATACCTGCAGGAGAAGACAAAGGCAAGCAAAACACTAAGAATTCAAGATTTTCAGGATCAGACCTCTCAACCCCCGACACAACCGAAGCTGACGTAGAAAAGAAAGGAGTAGACTCCACAAATACGACATCCCGGGAGACAAGGAACTTGTTTAGTGAGGGACAAAAACAGCGGTGCCCCATCTGAGTCTTATAATAACCAAGGAAGATGCACTTGAGAGCACGAGCATTCAATTTCATCCGTTGGGGATGGGTGTCATGGACATAACAAATGCACCCAAAAATTCTCAAGGGTAGGGAGAAAAGGCTCTTCGTTGGAGAGAGTACCGCCATCAGAATTTTTTCACTAAGGACCTGAGGGGGGAGACAGTTGATCAAGTAACATGCAGTTAACACGACATGCCCCAGAACTTCTTAGGTACTTGCATCTGAAACAAAAGAGCACGAGCAGTCTCTATAATATGGCGGTTTTTGCGCTTAGCGACATTATTCTGTTGTGGGATAGCTGGGCAAGAAGTCTGATGAACAATATCATTAGCAGACCTAAAACTCTTCATCTGGGTGGAGAGATATTCACCACCATTGTCACTGCGCAAACATTTAACTTGTGCTTGAAATTGGGTTTGCACTTCCATACAGAATGAGAAAAAACTAGAAGCTATTTCAGATTTATGCCGCATAAGACATAAAAAGGTCATATGAGAATAATCATCCACAAATATAACATAATAACGAAATCCGAAAACAGACTCGATTGGACACGGCCACTAAACGTCTGAATGAACGAAAGAAAAAAGAGTCGAAGCTCGTTTATTGACCCGAGGCGATAAAGGCACACGCATGTGCTTTTTTAACCGACACGACTCACACTCAATATGAGAAATAGAACGAAAACTAGGATAAAGACTATGCAAACCAGATATAGATGGGTGCCCCAAATGACAATGAGCTTCAAAACTGGGAGAAGAGCACGCCTTAGCAGCAACCTCCTCCACCAAGTATAGCCCACTAAAAACTCGACTTCTATTGATAATCTTCCTCTTTGTAAGATCCTGAAAAACACAGCCATCAGAATAAAAAGTCACACAACAGTTGGGATCATTAGTGAGTTGATTGACTGATAACAAGTTACATGGATTCTTAGGAGTATGTAAGACATTAGTTAGGGTTAAGGACGAAGTGGAAGTAGCAACTCCATTCCCCTTAATCGGTAAAGAAGATCCATTAACCACAAGAATACCACGATGTCTAAGAGTCACATGATAGTCGGACAATATTCCTGCGGAACCAGCCATATAATAGTAGGCACTTGAATCAATCACCCAAGCAGATGGAGTAGTCGCCAAACAAGCGCTAGGAATAGGATTACCTGCAAAGGCAGTGGCGATAGGATTGGGAGGACTAACAACCTGAGATTGAACATACTGCTCATATTCTGCTGGTGTCATCTTAACTAGCTGCTTCTGAGAAGAGAAAGACGAGACTGCCTGGGGATAATCAACAGAAGCATTGGCCACTGGAGACGGTCTTCCATGTAACTTATAACACGTACTACGAATATGTCCTTGAATACCACAGTAGTGACAATAACAAGTCTCACGAGCACCCCCTTTGCGCCCTCCATCTCCACAAGTCCGACCGCCATCATGGCTTCTACCACGACTACGGCCACGACCACGGGCTCAACTGCTACCTCGATACCCAACGAAGGCAGATTGATCACTAGCATCAGGTGAAGACCGTGTGTCGTCACGACGCATCGAGTGACTCACCTGACGGAAAGTTTCAGACAAGGTAGGAATTTTAGTCTCAACAAGAATCTGTGAACGGGCCGTGTCATACTTAGGATCTAAACTGGTTAGGAAGCACACTACTAGAATCTGCATCCGCTGCTCTTGAAACTTACTAAGCGAATTGGTGAATGGAAAGAGCCTATCAAACTTGTCGGCGAGCACCTTAAATCGCATAAAGTGCTCTTGAAAGGGACGACCAGTCTATTACGAGCGAAAAAAGCCTCGCATCACATCATATAGACGCGACAAGTCATTCGTGGAGGAATAAATATCTTCTATATCCTCCTAGATTTCTTTCACCGTATCAGCGCTTGCGACCAAGATCTTGACACCGTGGTCCAATGAATTCATGATTTAATTGAAAATGCGAGCATCATCCCGCACCCAGGTACGGTAGGTAGTTGAATTAGCATCTGGAGCATCATCAAATAAGTGGGAATCCAATTCCATATCTTGCAGGGATTTCAACACATTCTTTCTTCACAAAGGATAAGCTGAAGCTCCATCAAGCTTTTCATCGATAAGCCGAGTAGAAAAAGAGAACACCTTAGTTCTTGCTAGTCGCCCAGTATCTGTCAGAGACTCATTAGTCTCAAAAGTTCGGATAACAGACCCATCTCCTTATGATGACATCCTTGTTCAAAAAATAAAATCACCACAACTTCTTACAACACCAAAGAACCAGAACATGGAATAACTACAGAAAGCAGCAACCAACCCTCACTGCATCACCAAGAATCAGAGAGTACAAAACCTCTTCACGGAATGAAGGCAGCTCATTTAACAAATGACACAGTGAAGGGGAGAGAGAGAGAGTCGGCGGCTATTGGTGGCTGAAAAGGGGCTGAAAAAAGGGCTGTCGGTGGCTAAAAGGGAGTTAGCGAGGACTGTCAGTTGCTGAAAGAGGCTATCAGAGGTGGCAGCTAGGGTTTTGGGAGTGCGGCAGTGGCTGAAAGAGGCTGTCGGAGGTGCAGCTAGGGTTTTGGAGGTGTAGCAGTGGCTGGTGGAGGTGCAGCGGTGGCTGAAAGAGGCTGTCGGATGTGCGGCTAGGGTTGTGGAGGTGCGGTGGTGGCTGGTGGAGGTGCGGCGATGGGTTTCGGTGGGTTTCGATGCTGAAGGTGGCGGCTTAGGTGGTCGGCGGCTAGGGTTAGGGTTTCAAGGAGGAGCTGTCGGCGGCGGTGGCTTTGATATCATGTTTTTTTTTTTGAACGGCTAAACTCATACATTCATTACACCCACACCTTGCTCCTAGTAAGGCTTGAACTTCTAACCTCCCATTTGGAGGCAAACATCTATACCATTGGGCCAAAGTTTGTTAACGCTTTCATTCATGATTGGATAAAAGTTCATCTTTACTATCAAATAATATTTGGATTGAAGGTCAATTCAATTTGAAAAAAACAAAAAAAAAACAAGCGAACGAAAAAAGGAGAGAAAATGAGTGAACGAGATTGAAAAGATATAGCAAGGCAAAAAGAAATAGAGAAGAAGAATGAAAAGAAGAGAGCACGACATTGGTGCAAATCAGGGAGAGTTCGGTCATGAATCACGATACGCACAAGAACATGAGGATGAAGAAGAGATTTCAAACTAAAGTAAAATTCAAGACCCAACAAAATCATATGTCAGTCTGTACAAAAATTTGTTTATTTCATATCCTCTCTGGTAACTATTAGGACAATATTAGGTTGAATGAAAGCGTTAACCCTAATAGGGCACGCAACAGTTTATTTATATACTAACGAGAACATACAATAAGATGCGATGTACTCAACCACACCGGATAACAATAATAATAATAAAGCTAAAATAATCATAAATCTAACAATTACCAGAGAGGGTATGAAATAAACAAACTTTTGTACAGATTAACATATGATTTTGTTGGGTCTTGAATTTTACTTTAGTTTGAAATCTCTTCTTCATCCTCGTGTTGTTCTTGTGCGTATCATGATTCATGACCTTTCTCTCTCTGATTTGCACCAGTGTCGTGCTCTCTTCTTTCCATTCTTCTTCTCTATTTCTTTTTGCCTTGCTATATCTTTTCAATCTCATTCACTCATTTTCTCTCCTTTTTTCGTTCGCTTGTTTCTTTTTTGTTTCTTTCAAATTGAATTGACCTTCAATCCAAATATTATTTGATAGTAAAGATGAACTTTTATCCGATCATGATATACATGCAATTATAGGTTTTGAATTAGATATTGGCCTATTCTTTTAGTGAGTTTTCCTATTCAGTACTTGTTTAAGAAAAAAGTGTCAATTATTTAACATTTGGTAGATTTTTTTTGTAATTTTTGGAACAATGGATGTTTATTGAACTTTTTTTTTTATCTTAGTGTTTATAACATGCCAATTTCAATTTTTCTATATTTAATTTTGAATTAATTGTCTATGCTATTTGTTCTTTTTTCCAACAATGTGCACATCACTTCAATAAAGCCTGCACTGAGCCTCGCCTCACGCTTCATGCTTAGGCTCCAAGAGATCTTTAGCGCCTTGATACGTATATCGCTTTTAATAACTATAGTATGCAGTTGACTATAACAAAGAAAAAGTGATGCTACAGCAATAGATTAGAAGAATAGAGATTATGGATTAGGAGAAGAAGAAGAGAGATTGCGGGGAAGAAGACAGAAAGAGTGAGAAATCACACTAATTATCAACTCAAATTCTTATTCATCAATGTCTGATCAATACATCAAAAAACCATCTTACTTATAAGTTTAAACCTAATAAAAAAAGAAAACAAAAATTCCTAATTATTTGAAAACAAATAACAATCTAAATGAAAATAAATAATATCGTAATAATATCCTAATTAACTGAAAAGGAATAAAATAATATCCTGACGGGGTTAGCCCAAAAGCGATAGGCTGGCCCGAAGGCCAGGCCTAATGGGACGTATCGGGGCAGTCAGGGGACCTGTCGCAGGACTAAAGGTTAGGTTGGCCCGACCTCCTAAGCTCGGCTGAATGCACGTTGAAAGTCCCAACCGAGGCAAGGGCACATTAAATGCGATGGGACATCCGAGCTCACAACGTTGATAATGGCACCATCTCCGTATGCCTCTGCATCAAATGACAACTGACACGACGCAAAGCAGCTAAACAGTGTGCCGAAGTTATAGAAGGCGTGAAGAACAGTCTCCAAAAGGGGAAAAAATGGCGTTTTTTGCCCCTTTTCCTGCCAAATCCCGGGTCAACGATCCCCGTCAGAACTGAACACGGAGAACCGCACATTTCCCGCCAAATCTCACACAACAACACTATAAATACCGAACCGAAATACAAGGTACACTAATAGAATCTCCCTTACAAAATCTTTGCTGAATTCTCTTTAGAACTTTCGGTACTTACTCTTCAGTCTGTTGACTTAAGCATCGGAGGGGCTTTTCAACCTAGAATGCCGGCCAGTCTCACTCCTATTTGTTTGTGCACGAGCGATCAAGCCAACGATCCCGAGGACCTGGGCCTAGTTCTTTCCTTTTCCTTTCCCACTAATCTCACCCCCACGGAATCACCTTCGCACGTATCCTAAATAATTTTTTTAATACTATAAGAAAAGTGAATAAACTCTAATTCCAATGAAATACAATACAATTTCATGTATTGTTC
>JAULJZ010000024.1:5834115-5845872 GCA_032270985.1 Heliamphora pulchella
CAAAAAAACACCCATGCATAGGAAGAAAGTGATGGGGAATGAAAATCCCCCTTTCACCTTTGTTGATAATTTCTTCTTTTTCTTACATTTGGGGTTCTTGATTTTAAAATGGATCTTTAGTAACTATACACTCAGACTCAGTGGTGCACATGGTTCGGAGAGAGGTTGTGTATCTTATTATTGTTCGAAATTCTTCCATTCCTAGTTGATTTTACCATTGTGATATATCAGGAGTTACAGTCTACTAGTACTGATGACTGTTGTAGGATCTACCATAGACAGATTTATATATCAAATAATTTGACCTCCCACTATCAGAAAGGAATAAAAACTTGAAGTAGATGATGAGAGGTACAAGTCTTTTACTTGCTCATTGGATGAAGTGTTTAGACATCTATTCAGGCAAAGAAGTACAATGACTTGTATCAATTAGCCTTCTGGAGATGCAAGGTCAAACCATTACGATCACTTTGTGGGCAATCAAATATATGTATACTCACTATTACACATGATGTGAGTATCTCACGATAGAGATATAGGTTGAGCAATGAAAGTGGTGCAAAAAAATTCATAGATGCAAAAGGAATATTGTAACTTGTATTGATGACCTTTTGTGATGAAATAGTGCAAAATTTTGTGGGATCACTTTTGAAAACAATCATATATATTGTCTGCACCTCAGGATGGTGAATGGGCTTAACAAGATTTCAGGATTCTGAAAACAGATGGCGAAAGGATATACGATAATTGCATACAGTGATGTCTGCACCGAGTTAATAAACTTTCAGGATTCTGAAGTGGATGACTTACCTTTCTTGGGCGTAAGCACTTTGCTATTTTAAATATATTTAATACAGTTATTACAGTTAACAGATTCCAGAAACGCAGTAGATGGTGTTTGAAATAATGTCAAATTTGTATTTATGATACTTGTTTTGCTAGGGTTCGTGTTTGAATACTGTCATTCTGAAGAACCCTCACCTCTTCCCCCCGGGCATGTCTTACTGCTGCTGCTGCGGGCATGGAGTTACTGAATTAACCTGGGCTTCTCTTCCCTGAGTCTTGTGCTTAGAACTGACATAGGATTGGCCACCAACATGCTATGCTGCAAAAAATTGTAGATTGCATAATATCCACATTTGCTATTAAGTCACTCTAGTAGTCCATCCTCGCGTAGTTATTTTCGTCTTAGTAATGTTGATACCTGGATTTAATTGGGCAAATGGTATCATAAAGCCCCATCTGCAACCTTTTGATCTATCTATTCTCGGATGTTACTCAAAAACCAAAATCATCCTGTCCAGCAGTGCTTTTCCTCTCAAGCTCCAGAGGTCCAATGGGACTATAATCACTGTTGGACCTTCATTGCTCCTCCTCCAGAGTGCTTATAGTTCTTTATTTCAATTGAACTCTTTTTCTTTTTTTCAAATTTTTTATGTTCTAAGAGCATTTATAGCATTAGAAATACATGTTTTACCTTGTGATGCTTCTGTCTCTTGGCTCAAACGTGTTTTTGTTTTTGTTTGTTTTGTTTGTTTTTTATTTTTACCCCGTGCTGCCTAACCATGAAACTTCTGCAGTATTCTTTTATCTCATTTATTGGAGAAAAGGGTTCAAGGATACTTCCCAAAGGAGAAAGTTCTGACAGAGGAGTATGACCTTGTACACCAAGCTATTTTTACTGACCCGGATGATCAAAGTGGATGGTTTTATCATCTTTGGCTTCTTGATCAGACAGTAAAAGTAGGGATGCCCCCGTTGATTTCTACCTGGCCCCCCCATGGTTCTGTTCTGAATGCATCAGTGGATGGGTGCTTGGATGATTGTGCTCTGTCTCCCACAAGAAGTTTCCATATTAACACTGGAACAATTCCAGTCATTCTTTATTTTAGTGAAGCAGTTGAAGGTGTAAGCTCATCCACAATAATTGTAGAATCTGTATTTGATAGAAATAAAGATCTAGTTTGGACACCACTTTCAACAAATAAATCTGGAAGTTCCCAAGCTTGGGTGACACGTCTAAATTTTCTTGAGGAGAAGCTCCATCTTTTACCAGCCATTCCAGTAAAGGTCAGCGTTGGACATTTTCAGGGCATCGTTTCTTTGAGAGGTTTTCACTATAGCCATCCAACTCATTTTGAATTTACTGTTAATGTACAACCTCCCGCTTCAGAACGTGCTGGTTTGCAAGGTTTAGAGATGATTTCATGGGGAGATGAAAATTTTCGAATTTGTGAAACACATCTTAAGGAATTAAGCCAAATTAGAATTTTTGGTCAATTGAAGAACAGTGGTGACAATGAGTCAACATCTTATAAGTGGAATGCAGAGACAATAGCTAATGAGATAGCTCTTTTCCGGGAATTGCTATCAGTGACAAACTGGTATGAGTAGCTTAGCATCTTAAAAACAACTCTCTTTTGTGCAGCTGCTTCTTATTTTCTCCCTTCGGTTATTGTAGTAAAATTGGAAAGCTTACGCTTGCAAGATTGTTGACGGCACATGATATAATGATATCGAATAACAAGGCTTCAGATGATTACAAGTTGGTCCATTCTGAAGAAATCTTGGAATTGTATAATGATCTTATGAAATTCGACCCAGCACATTCTCAGTTCTACAAGGATGAATACAGCTTAGTCTTATTGCAGCAGGTGAATGACTCTTCTCTACTGTATTATTATGAAAGCATAGCCCATTTAATTTCATTTGTTTGTGGTTGTGCTGCATGTTCAAGCATTGTCTATTCATTCTCCACTGGAACCTTTAAATTTAGGACTTACGAGTGAGAAGAAGCTGATCTGAGTAGAGCTGCACAACTGCATAGTGTATATCTGGGATTAACTTAGCAGGTAAAGAGACAGTGATAGAAACAAGGGCGGACTATGGGGGGGCCATGGCCCCCCAGCTTTTTTCCATAATTTTCTATTATATATTATTAAAGAACAATTTCAAAAAAATACTAGTGTAACATCAAATATAGAGGACTTTAATTTTAATAGTATTATGTTTTTTTTTCTTTTCATTTTTAGTATTTTTTTAAAATTTAGTATAAACATTTATACTTTTGGATTCCTCTCATCATGCGAAATTAAACAAGTAAGAATTTTAGACCAAAAAAAATCTCATTAAAGACCAAAAAGCCAAAAAGCCAAAAAGCTATTTTCAACCAAAGTATATCTTATTTTCCTCTTTTAACATTGGTCAATTTTCTTTTTTCCTTGTTAGTCCATCGCAACAAGATGGATTGAAAAAGTAAAAAAATTAAAATAAATATAAAAAAGTTTAGAAAGAAGAAAATAAGTTATTTGAGAAAAGTTTTTCCAAACACCACCTCCAAGAATTTGAAAGAATGCCCACTTCCATTTAGATAGATCATGAATTTTAAATGTACAGAAATGTAATTATGTTATAATATTTGTTTTGTTCATAACTGACTTCATATATTTTTGAGATTGTAATTATTCTTTTATTCTCCATTTAAAATAGAATAGTTTATATCAATATGCCAAAAAATATAAATGTTTTTGGTCCCCATGTTAATGAATTCCTAGTTCTGTCCCCGTTAAGAGAAGTGTGTGCGCCTTGTTGGAGCTTAGTTGAGTTTGTGGTACCAGTGTTTGAGATCGCCTTGGCAATATAAATACAAGTTCTAGTTTGTCTCTGCTCATTGTTAACATCACCAGATGGAATTTCTTGATGGTTTTATAATCCTATAAAGATTATTTGACTTATTGATTACATGATCACTTACATGAAATTATGATATGTGTGTGTGTGTGTGTGTGTGTGTATAAACACAGACACACACACCCCCCTTAAAATCAGTTAGTAAACAACACTTCAAATGAAAATGATCTGCTTTCAACTAATTTCCACAAGCCCGAGTCCAAGTCTCTTGTCTTCTTTGGCCTCTCTCTTTCATTGTAGGACCTTCAACTCAGATCAGATCATTCCTTCATGCTTTATATTGTCTATGGGCATCAGAGATTGAAAGGCTTTTTATTTCACTCTATACACGCGAGGTTGTCACCAGACTCACCCCACTCACAATGCTTGCTTCAAAGTAGAACTTCAAAGAAAGATATCAATTTAAAAAATTTGTGTGTGTGTGTGTGTGATTAAAATGGTTTTGAGGGCAGTCTCATGGGCTTTGTTCAACCTATTGAAGAGCTTCTCACACACAACTTGAAAGACACTTCCTTAAGATTGAGCTCAAATCATCCTTTAGCCGACAAAAGTCCAAGTAGCAGTGTTATTTTGCATTCTTTAATTTGTTCAACTTGCCCTTGTAAGTAAACAGGTGGACATGATCCTTTATTAAGTTTGACTAGCGCCAAAAGACCATTTAGTGTTGATCTTATATTGGGTTTATTAGTGAAATTAGTACAGCTAACTATAACTAAATTTATATTTGCTGGAATTATGCCAATATCTTGTCTACAATCTCTGATAATTGTAGACAAATATAACCAAATATATTCAGTTAATGGCTTAGTGTTCCTCCACCATATTCAGTTCTACTGGGAGATCTCTACAAGATAAAATTAGAAAGCATTTGCCTGTCAAAGACTTCATCTTAAATCTTGATAAAAGTAATCAGATCTTCAATTGCACAGATTGTAATATTTTTTTTGGGTGCTTTTGCAGTTGACTTCCAATCCAGAATCTTTACGGAGGCATTGCTATCATTACAGAGATTCGTCGTTTTCGAGCATCAATAGTTACATTTGTCTACGGCTCTGTAATCTTTCATTATCACGAATTGGGCCTGTTAAGCAATTGTTGTGGATCCAAATGCTAGACCTCAGCCACAACCAACTTTGTTCAATTGAAGGTAAACTAATAGTTCCTTTTATTTTACGGAGTTACTTGGAGGCACTAAAAAGTTACTACTATCGTGTTATAATGCGCTACTCAACATTATTTTGATAATTAAGATTTTATTACCAAAATCAAGATATTATAATGAAAATCTCAATGACGTATCTGCGATGACACATCCCTTTGACAGGGGAACTCATCTACCAACTTGATTTATGACGTACCCTACCATGTGAACTTTGCTGAGTGTCTCTTGATCTCTAGTGTTGTTCATTCTTTGATATGTGTACCACATGGTGATATCTACCCCAGCAGAAGTTTGCAAATAAACACAGTTGAACACTCTCATCAATCTAGATGGTCTCTCTCAAGCCTTTTGTTATACCTGAGGGGAAAAAAGGAAAAAGATGTCATGATAAAGCACCAAAACATCATTAATACAAAATGCATCTTTTTTGGGGGTAGTTAATTCATTTCATTGCTATGTGTAAATATATCTATTTAGAATTTTTAACTGATACATCTGTTATTGCATGGTTTTTAGTTTTGTGAAATAGGGTCAATCAAGGCTTTTGATGGTTTCCCAGCACATCTTCATGTTTAGAAGGCATTTCTTGTGATTATTCAAATGGAAGTAACCGAGTTCTTGTATTTGTCTCTACGACAGGATTAGAGGCTATGCAGCTTCTGTCTTGCTTGAACCTTAGTAGCAACAAGATCGGTAGTTTTTCTGCTCTCGATCCTTTGAAACTGATCGAGTCATTAAAAGTATTGAATATCTCGTACAACGAGATTGGTGGACACTCGGTTGATACAAGAAGGTACCTATGCTCCTCTCCTCTTTCCCATACCGTAGGAGGTGATTGGAATTTTGGTGACGTTGCTATTGATGGCGCCGATGTCACAAACTACTGGGAAGCTTTTTCGATCTTTAAAGACTCGAAATTGATACAATTAGACATTATCGGGAATGTGGTTGCCGAAGAAAAGTTTTTGTTGTTTCTGATGAAGGTACTTCCTGAACTTAAGTGGCTTGATGGTATAGAACTGCAGTGATTCTCTGATTTTTTTGTCATGACAGGGTTGGATCTTATCTCTCTTTTTTATTGCTCGTACCGTGAGTTGTAGAATGTTTTTGTATAATTTATCGAGGAACACTAGTTGTTCCTGGAGAGATTCTTCTTTGGTTATAAATATACTCATTCCCAACTGTTTTGGCTTCTGATCTTTAGTTATGTTGTGTGGATTAATATAAGTTCCATACCGTATTTCAGCATTTCTTTTTGAGTGACTTGTATATCTCCAAATTAGTGTACTCCTTTTGGCGTCAAAAAATTGTCACCAAAATTAACTTTTTTGGTTGAAGAAAAACTACTCTGGCTCAAACTAAAATTCAAACGATAGGGGTACAACGTTACTTTCAATATTTGGTATTGAAAGTATATTTTTTACCATTATTTTTTTGACTAAATTTTACATCATATTCTCAGTGTTAATTAAGTAACACTATACTTATTTTTGTCATGGCTTATTTTTGATAGAAGCATTTTTTATTCATTTTTTTGATTTTATATTTTTGCTTTACATTATCATAGTATTGATTGATAAAACACCACTTACATTTTTTTTTCCTTGCCATTTTGGCATTTTGTTTGTCATTTTTACATTTCAACTTAGCAAGATGTCTCAATGGATGTGTCAAATTTTGTTAACTAAAAAAAAAAAAAAAATTCTTTGTCAATTTTGACAAATAATTATACCAATTGATTGTGCTGCTGGTTGATCCCTTGTTCTAGAAATTTGTTGGATATGAAAATAACCAAAAAAAACAAAGAAATAAATATAAAAAATAAAGATTGAAGATTAATAAAAAGTGTTTTTATTAATTTTCGTAAATTAAGAATAAACATACAAAAAAGAAAAACTGAAACTCACAGTAATCGGCAAATGCTGAAAACTTTTTCTCCGAAGTCTTTGTAAAATAATTTACATGCTACTCTTACAATTTAAGTTAAACTATTTATAAGATTAAATAAAATTTTATTGATGGATTTATAAAGTAAAATTATGATTAAGATGAAAGCGATACATTATTTATACAAAAAACTATACAAAAAACTTACATAAATAATTACCAATAATTCTCAATAACTACTTATAACTACCTTAAGCAAATAATGCTCTATTGATGTCAATTGTCCTTTGGTTATAATTTTTTTTAATCGCTGTGTTTTTGCTTTTGATTACCACTTGTCATTTTTCAAAATATTTCATGGAAAAATATAAAATTATTTTTCACCGAGTTTTGTAAAAATTGACATAACATTTGGACATAAAATAATATTCTCCATATAATATATATATATTTTAATGTAAACAGGATCTTATCAGGCTAAAATCAAATTTACATAATAAAATCAAGATCTGAATTTGAATTGAAGTAGAGGAAAAGCTTTTTGGCCACTGCGACGCCAAAATCAAGTTATAGAAAATCTCTAATTTCAACATCTCCACCTCACCCAAGCAGACCCATGATTAGATGCAGCAGTGGCGTTAGCGGTGCCGGAGGCAGCGGCGGCATTGGAGACTACAGTGGCGTTAACCGGTGCTGAAAACGACGACGGTAGCGTTTAGCGTTAGTTGAGGAGGCGACGACGTTAAGCGGTGCTAGTGACGACGACATTAGGCGGTGTTAAGGAGGTGACAATGAGTTGGTGGCGGCGGCATTAGGCAGCAGTTGTAGCCTTTAAGAGAGAGGATTGAGGAGAGGTATCGAGGTCAAAAAATAATTTGTGCAGAAGCCAGAAAGAGACTAAAGACCATCTCCAACGGCATCGCCGTTGGAGACTCTTTTGCCAGAATGGCAAGAATATTGCAAAATTTGAACGCCAACGAGCTCGCCACCATCATCGCCAATTTACGGTGGACAGAAATGCTTCGCCATATCTGGCGAGCTGTGCAAATTTTTGGAGAGGCTCGGAATTTTTTTTGAAATCCTTATTCGGCTGTTCTTTGTTCTTCGGCTGTTCTTGTTCTTTGGCTGTCTTTCTCTCCAACGCTGTTCTTCTCTTTTTCTTCGTTCTTGTTCTTCGGCTGTTATTCTCTCCAGCGCTGTTCTTCTCTTTTCTTGAAATTTCTGAAATCTCTCTTGTTGGAGATCAATTGGTGGAGAGGCTCTTCTCCTATGTTGCGAAAAATTGATCTGACACGTCCAAATCCATGGATAGAGAAAGAAATAGAGCTGAAAGTATATATATATATACACACACCCGAGAGAGAAGAAGTTGATAGATATATTATTTTTTGAATTATTATATTAGATTTTTTTTTTAAAAAAAATTATAACTCTTTAAAATAAAATAGAAAGTAAACTTAGAATTATGAATAAAATAATGACCCCTAAAATAGGATAGCTCACTTGGTAAATTATGAGAACAATGATTTAAAATGCTGTAAGAGAAGAGGGGGAGATTCTAAGTGTGCTCATTATTTATATACATTAAATGCTGGTACAGTTGCATAAATATAAGCAAGTATATTTAACAAATACAGATGTATTATAGTCTTAACCTCACTAAATAGTAAATAGTCTTATGAGAATGAGACGATTCTCGTTGAGTTTTAATAAGGTAATTTTAGAATTCAAAACAAACAAATAGTTTATATCAACAAAATATATGTGTCAAACTACAGTCTGATTAACGAAGAGAACCGATCGTTATGTGAATTTAAATCGCTAGAGTGGGATGTAATTTTCAAAACGTCAGGAATCTAATTGTATTTGTTTGACGATGGTGTTTGTAATTTTGCCCCAAAAAAGGGGGAGAGTTCCCTAATGTCGAAGTGGATGAAGTAAACCTACACCACTTTCACTTGGCCAACCAACACCGATTCAGATTTGAGAGCTAATACCAATTGTGGATTCGAAATGAAAATTTGGATCAAATTGAGATGGAAATTACACGATACTTCAGATAGAAAAGTGAAAATCAAATCGATTCAAAGTAAGGGGCAATTACGAACTCAAACGTTTAAGCGCCTCTCGAGCCGCCATGGCTGCTCCGGACTGGACCTTTGTCGACTCCTCGTAAGCCTTCCTCGCCTCCTCCGCCATCCCTTTCTTCTCGTAACATCCGCCCAAGACAGAGTACGTCTTCGCATTATCGCTCTTCAACCGCACCGACTCAACCAGATCCGCGATCGCCGAGTCGATTCGCTCGATCTGCCCCATCGCCACCTTCATCTCCGCCCTCTTCAACAGAGCGTCCCCTCTTTCCTCGTCCGACAGCGTCTTCGCCGCCATCGGAGACAGCGCGGCGTCGAGCGAGTCGAGAGCCGAGGTCCTGAATCCCTGGAGGTCCAGGGCTAGGGCTTTGAGGATGTGAGCCGCCGCGTCCCTAGGGTTGAGCGCGATGGCGCGGTCGGCTTCCTCGGCGGCGAATTTGGCTAGGGCAGCAGCGGCGGATTGGTCCTTGGCGGCTACAATTACTGTCTACAATTACGCAAAAAGTATTGGCCCTTGCCGTGGAACAATACTTTTTACTTAGTTAAAGATCAACGGCTACAATTACTGTCTTAAAAAAAAAATATATATTTTTTGCGTCGACAAATGCGTCGATGCAAAAAACTCAAGACTTTTTGTATCGGCAAATAAAACTCACGCAAAAATCCCATTTTCTAGTAATGATAGGTCATTTTCACCATTAATGTTTAGACTTGCTCATTTTATAGGTCTTTTTCAAGGTCGGTTATGAAATATTATGGGACATCAACTAACATTTTGAATTGACAGCTTTGTATATTTCAATACAAAAATAAAACTAACTAAAAAATAAAATTATATAAGAATTCAAAAAGATATAAAAAAACATGCCATATGTCATATAATAATGTTTTTTAAGACAAAGGGCTTAGTGGGTAACCCAGTTTAAAGTTAGTCTTTTACTTTAATTAAGCTTGTGTTTAGGTTAGTATTTTTAAAAGTTTTTTTGATTAAAATTTTTTAAAAAAATTCACTTGTTTAGTATTTTATTATAATTAATTGACTTTTTTTATATCTTTTTATATCTACTTTTTTATAAAAAAGTTAAAAAGTCTACAAAAAAAAATTAGGCCAAACTCAAGCTAACTTTAAGTTAAATAAATAAAAAGTTTATTCAGTGTTATTTAAGTATCTTAAAGACTGAAAATCAATTTAGTTTTAAGTGACTTGAAGAGATTTTAAGCAAAATAAGTAACAAGACAATAATAAATCATTACTTAAAGGGGTTTTAACTTTTAAGAGATTTTTAAGCCAAATAAGTGATAAAACAATAAATTATGACTTAAAGGGCTTTCAGGAGATTTTGAGTCAAATAAACAACAAGGCAGTAAATCATTACTTAAAGTGTTAGTTAAATATTACTTTTATAAAACTTTCTACAAAATTACTCATTAAACTTGCATAGCTAATTAAAGTGTTAGTTAAATATTACTTTTATAAAACTTTCTACAAAATTACTCATTAAACTTGCATAGCTAATTAATTCGGTCCTTTCGACAAGACTAACCAAATTATAAGATTTGAATTACTTTTATCTTGGAAATCTTTCTAATCTCGAAGTAATTATATAGCGATATTCAATAATATTATATATTTGGTTCATATATTTAGCTTTATAGGTTTTTTTTTAATTCTAATACGAGATTTATATTTAAGTGGGGCTCTAATTTTTTATGGGCATTTAGCGAGAGATCCTAAATTTTAGATTTGTTTAGAGTTAAATTCTATTTTAAAAATTATATTCTAATAAGTCACATTTTAATATAAAATTTGTAAAAATACCTTTAATAAGAATAGAGGAAAAAGGGAAAGTTAAAAAAGAGAGAAATAGTAAAATATCAAAAGAGTAATTGGAATTATGATATCAAACTTCTTAATACCATTTTCTATTAGAAATAAATTTTTAGTATTTGACAATGTTTAGTTCCCTTTGGGCCGGGCTCGTATCTTTGGGCTCGGTCCATTATGGGCAGCCCAAGTTGTGTAGTAATTTTAAAGATCATATATGATTTCTTAATTTGAAAACTGTTGGAAATACACATAATTAAGAATCCGTTTGGAATAGTATTTTTATACAGAATTTTTTTCTCTTAATTTTTTAATAATTAAATAAATCAGAAAGTAAAAAAAAGACCAAAATATAGACCTTTATGTGATTGCTTTTTATTTGTAATAACTCTATTTTAATTTTAATCTAAAATTTTAAACTCTTTAAATTGCTCTCATAGCAAGAAATTAAGAAAAATATGAAATTCAAACCACGACATAAAAAAAATCAGATAAAACAAAAAATCCATTTGAGAAAAGTTATCCTAAATGTACAATTGGGGATGTTTGGAAAAATTAGAGCTACTAATTTTTAATTTCGTACTACTAGTTTTAGTTATAAGTTATAATTTATTCTAAACACTTATAATTTCTATTACAAGTTATAATTATTTTTTTTTTCTATTTCAGTTAAAAATTACAAATTTTACTAAACACTCACAATTTATGCTACAAGTTACAATCTATAAGTTACTAGTTTCGACAATCTCAAACACAATCAACGATGAAGTACTCTTTGGGATAGGTTTTGCATTTTCTTAATCCTTTCTAAACTTTTATTTTTTAATTTTTACTTTTTTACTTTAAGTTTTTTTATAATTTTGATTGCTCGTAAAAAAATCTAAAAAGTATTTTTGTTCGGTTTAAAGTTAAATTTTTTTAACTAAAATCGAAAAAAGACCTTAAAGGTCTTAATGGACTTTTTCATTTTATTTGAATTTTTTATTTTTAGACAAAACTTTCTTTTTATATTTTCTTATGACAAGAAAAATATAAAAAGTATACACATTTGAAATAATATTGAAAAAACTTCATTAAAAATGAAAAAATATATATATTAAAAA
>JAULJZ010000024.1:5859128-5888017 GCA_032270985.1 Heliamphora pulchella
TCACCAGAAAATAGCTCATACGAAGTCTCTCTCTCTCTCTCTCTCTCTCTCTCTCTCTCTCTCTAAATAAATAAATAAAAAAAAAAAAACTGCATCATCAACTCCAAAGCACCATTTCAAAATTGTTTTACTACAATCCTCTCTCCAATCCTATGGACAATCTAACATGAAGACAGGTTAGATCATAATGTCCAAAACCCAAAAAGTTTCAAGATATTTTTCTTTTTCGTTGTTTAATTTCATTTCAAGCATAATATCATCCTGTTCCAAGAAATCATATAAATATATAATCTAAAGATGTCATTATGGCCAATGTTAACATAGCGTGCTCATACATGAAAGATTTAGGTTAAGAAAGCACGTTCTGAAACATAGTATGATTCCATTCACAAATAGTGAATTTTGCAATCCAAGCAATCCGAAAACTTTTTCCTTATTATTTCATTAAAGATTTCCTTAGGATGGGGAAAACAAATATAATGAACTAAAGTCATAATGCTCCTAAAATGTGTTTTCACATTATTAAATCTATATTTTGTAAATATCTAATTGCCAAAAGAAAACTATTCTACAAAGTATAATCACTTTAAATTCTAATAGTGCGTAATCTATGCAACCCTACTGTGGGTATCTGAATATCTTTCCACCACATGGAGGATCCACTACTTTGCCTATGAGGAGCAAACCACCGCCTCCACGCTTGGACACTAGCAAGCCAACTCCATCTTACTACCTTAGCTCTATCCTATGCCTCTAACATCAACTCAGACCCCACTATCCTAGGCTGGGAGCATAGTTGTCAAATCGTGAATGAAATCGTGAATCAAAAGATATTGTATAATTGTTGAGTCTAATTGATAAAAATAATATATCATATTAGATTATGATTGCTTACCAAAATAACAATAAAAATTTTTTAAGTGTTAGTCATTTTTTAACTTCTTAAAAAAATATATTGACATTTTTCACATAAATCGAATCTGTCTTATTCTTATTGTATTCTCTAATCACCAAATAAAAAACAAATTATGCATGATTATATCTTAATTTTATAACTTACACATTAAGTTGTATTAGAATATTTTCAAAATAAAATAAAGGTGGTATATAGGTGTTTAGGATTTATTGGATAAGATAATTTTAAGAATTATATGAATCGTAAATAATGAATCAACTCATGAATCAAACAGTAAATCTTAAGATTCATTATTATTCTATAACAAAATATATTCACTCAAAAATTCGTATTGATTTACGCATGAATCGCAAACAGAATCATGAATCGAATAACGAATTGAATCGTGAATCGAATAGCGAACTGAATCGTGAATCATAAAATTTTAATAACTATGACTTGGAACATAGCCAATGCACCTCTGCTCGGAACCAAATGAGGCATGAGGTTTGGAAATTAGAGCTTAGAGCATGGGGGTTTGTCAATGGAGAAACCTATAAGAAAGCTCCATTAACCGATGATAGAGAGAGATAGAGAGAGAGAGAGAGAGAGAGAGAGAGAAAGAGAGAGATAGAGAGAGAGAGAGAGGATAGCAGCATTGACCAAGACGCCTGACATTTGGAAACTCATATCATATCCTTAATGTCTGTATATGATAGACCTCCCCATCTACCATATCTACTACCGAAAATCCCATGATATAGACCCCAAAGCTTAAAGAAGTTGAGGCATCGTATGTGTCGAGCCAAGGAGCACTCAAGTATTTGCCCCTTTTCAATATGGGAGCATTCCTCGGGATGAAAAACAAGGAACTCAAGTAAATGGATCCATCAAAGAGCCACAAGCGCACCGAGTATGCACTCACGCACCCATTCGAGTCATGAGTGCAAGCACATGGGGGACATTAATGTGGGTATCAAAATATCTTTCAACCATCTAGAGGGCCCACTGCTTCGCCCATGAGAGCGAGCCACTGCCTCCACACTTGCCCACAAGCAAGCCAACTCTCCACCTTACCTCCTTAGCTCTATATCCTATGCCTCTAACAACAACATGGTATCCTATGTTGGACGTAGGGCCTAGGTATCTCTGCTCAGGACTAAAGGAGGCATATAATTTGGAAGCTAGAGCAAGGGGTTTGTCAATAGAATAGCCCATAAGATAGCTCCATTGACCGGTCACAGAGAGAGAACATTGACCAAAATGCCTAACATCTGGGAACTCATATCATACCCCTGACGTCTGCATATGATATGCCTCCCCATGTACCATACATATTACTTGCATTCCCATGATACAGACCCTAAAGTCTGAAAGAACTGAGGCATTATATCTGTCGAGCCAAGGAGCGGAGGCCACCTATCTTAAGGTGACCCAACCTCCTCTATGTCCTATAAAGAGCTGGCTTTAAGCTCTTTCAAGACACAACTGGTCATCTCAATACACACAAGCTTTCCTTTCTCCATACCTGTGCCTTGCTCTCCACAATCACCCTCTCTCTCTCTCTCTCTCTCTAAGATTGCCCTCCGCTCTCACTTCCACTTCTGGCAGTCCCGGGCCACTGTGGTACACTCCATTCCCAGACTCTACTACTCCGGTCCATCCCGGATGCCTACCCCTAGACCAACCTTATCAGACCACATTGCAATCTGTTTACAATTTCCCCCCCCAAAGAGTTCAAACACAAAGGAAAGTTTAACAGACTTGAAAGTAGCATGAGACGCATACCTGTTGACTTCAATAAGATCAGATTGTAGGTTGACCAAATATGCCATCAGGTCTTTTGCTGCACCTGCATCAACACTCTTCAAAGAAAGAAATTCATACAAAATGTTTTTAACAGTCAGTGTCACAAAAGAATGACAAAAGTAACAAGCATCATAAATCATTCATACCTCGTAATCATATCGAGTATAATAGTGGCGACCATAGGTAGACCAATGCTGACGGACAATGTCTTCAACACTCTCCAGCTTTCCCCCACCGAGGTTATCCTTGTTTCTATAAGCAAGAATTGACAGCCAAGCCAATACAGCCCAGATTCCATCTTTCTCACGAATATGATCCGAGCCTGTTAAGATTTTAAAAAAAAAAACACACATATTAAGATATGTTGCATTATATATTTCCAATATTCCACCTATAACATTAAAATAACTCTACATATTAAGTAAATAGAGAAGAATTAGGACAAAAGCCTACCAGTTCCAAAACTTTCTTCACCACAAACTGAACACAACCCAGCATCCATTAAGTTACCAAAGAATTTCCAGCCAGTAGGCACCTGGCATGTTGGATGAAACACAAAATTACACCCATCCTACCAGTGATAAAGGGACCCAAAGACATTAAGCAATTTGTGCAGCAGGTACCTCAAAAAATTTCAAATTTAAATGCTTAGCAACAACATCTAGAGCAGCAGATGTAGGCATGCTCCTACAAGAAGAAAACTCAAACATGAGATTTAAAATTTAAGAGTGCAGTGAGTGATTTCACAATAAGATGGACAAACTGTAGAAGGATGGCCTTGGAAGAAGTACACTAGCGCCTTTACAGGAGTTAGGTAAGTAGAAAAAAACAGTTATTAACATGCAGGCACAAATAAACATGCCGTCGCATGTGCGAAAATTAGATATAGGTTATTGGGACTAATAAAAGAATGTAAACATGCAATACAAATAATCATGCCTCCAAATGTGTGCAAATGCACTTGCTATTATACAACCACGCACAGAAAAGAAACTAGGCAAGAGGTGGTAGAACCTGGCAACTCCCTTTAGACCACCAGAAAAGTAAGGTATGGCTTCAACAGCATTTGCAGCAATAATAGCAACTGAATCCGATGGAGTAACAAAAAACCTGTAATCACAAGCAAAGTTTGAAATACTAGGTTCTGGCAAGAACTCTTGTTCCCAACCAAAGTAGAAATTTGATGCTACCTTTTACCAAGGATCATGTTACGATCAGCATCACCATCAGCAGCAGCTCCAAATTCTGGTGGTTCATGTTGGGGGCTAGACTTACCCAACCCCATACGTGCAACTAACTCCTTTGCATAGGTCAGATTGGGATCTGGGTGCCCTCCTCCAAAATCCTCCTGCTCACACAAAGTAATACCCACAAAAGAACATGGAGAAACATCAATAATTGAGACAGAAATCAGTATGACAATTTATAACAAACAAGTTATCCATAAGCATAAATACTTTGGGCGTGCAGTTCAGTAATGAGGTTTCCTGTGCACCAAGTTCCTCCACAAATATGCGCTTAGCATATGCTCCAGCAACTCCATGAAGTGCATCATAACTTGAAAATGATAACAGAAATTAAGCAATAAATACATACTGAAAAAACTATATTACAAGAGTATTATAGATTAGAAATGAAATGATAACTACATACCAGAATGTAAAGTTAGGAGATGAGATCAACTTTTGGATAGACTCAAAATCAAAAATTGACCTGCAAAATCAACAGCAAGTTGTTAAAGGAACGTAACACTAAGATCATAAAAAGAATATAGTACAGTAAGCATAGTAAGCATTATCCGGTAGTTCAAGAAAAATAAAAATACAAAGAATCACGCAAATTTCTTACAGCTGTCGTTGATTCTTGGTCCAATGGGACCCAAAAAGAGAGAGAGAGAGAGAGAGAGAGAGAAGTTCAAACTGAGCCATTGAAGATAGCATACTTCATCAATTTCACATAATCACTGGCTGAATCAAAAACATCAACATCGAACTGCCCCTCAGGTCCGGAAAAGCTTGTTATGCCTATTGCAGAGATATCCACCTGGAATATATTTCAAGCGCATTTTGAGATGAGGATACAATCAATCCAGGTGATGCAATGTAAACCTACAATATATTGTTTTGGAAACTACCATACATCTGGCAAGTCTTCTGCATTTAAGTACTCCTTTATTGTTTTCGTGTTCTCAAAGATCTGGTCAGTAATCCCTTCAGGAGCAGGTCCGCCATTCTCCATGTTGTATTTAATTCCAAAATCCTGTGAAAGAAAAAAGCAGCTTTGCAGTTGGCTTTCAGAAAAATCTAGATGGAAATAACGCGCCTGAATTTTACTATTCAAACCATTCAAATAGCAGATCAATAATTATCATTTCTCATCCCAGTGACTAGCTAGCGTTTGGAACTTCTTCTCGTCCAGTTATTTTTTATGTATGAGAGTATTAACACATGCAACACATTGTCACATGTAAATCTACAAGCAGATATCCAAGAGTAAATTAATCATCCTTGTGCAGTAATTTCTCTTTGGCAAATTTAATTACTCGTCTATAGTTTTCTCTTTGTTTGTTTGTGTGTATGTGTGGCCAAAGGGAGCGGAACTCCATGATATTTTTAGGCCTTTTTTTGTAAATAACAAGAGTAATGTGGCTTAGAAAAATAAGGTTTCAGGAAATTGTGTATTGCCTTTATATTATATCTCAATAGGGATGCCTCTCACTTGTGTGAGTCCACATGCAAGTTCTGTTGAGAGGAAATAAATAAGTGGAAAAAACAAGCAATAATTTGAAGGTAGAATGGCTAGTTTTAAAAATCATAATAAGTAATAAGTAGTTTTCAAATTTCATAATAAATAAGTGGTTAATTATGAAACAATTTCCAAATATTTAAAAGTTATCAGAACAAATCAATTTACATATCTGTCCTAACAGTTAAGATAAAAAGAACGTATGCAAACTATTCTTTTTTGGAATCAAAGAAATGACAAAACTTCACTTGAAGCATTGGTGATCTCCCATTACATATCATATTAGATAATAGAAAGTAGATGATGAAGACTACGAACGACCATATGTAATTTTATTTTAATTATTTAATATTTTATTTTATTTTATTTTATTACTTAGGATTTTATTTTTATTTCCTTAGTTTAAGATTCTAGTTAACTTTTAAATAAAGTTTTATTTTTATTTATTTATCGTTAGGATTATAGATTATATTATTGAGAGTTTATTTAATTATCTAGGATTTTAATTTACTTTTTAGAATTAGGATTTTAAGCCTATAAATAAAAGGCTCAAGTGACGTATTAGGCAGAATTGAATTAATAAAGAGTTGAGTTTTTAGGATGTGGCCTTATATTAGGGTTTTGATCCTTGTGCGCTATCTATCTACTATTCTCACTCTTCCACGTTCTGCATCAATTGGTATCAGAGCTTATACTCAGGATTCCACATCTCCTCCTTCTTTGACTCCTTTTTGTTAGGGGTGTTCCAAAGAATAGGTGAACTGGTAATTTGGAAAGGACGGTTCAGTCCGATTATATTTTCTAGCGGTTCGGTCCGCTTAATCAATAACAGTTAACAGTTCAGTTCCCAGCTTTCTAAAAAAATTTGGTTTTAACTGGACTGAACCAGTAGAATAAAATAAAAAAACTAAAATATTAAAATTAAAAATAAATCTGCCACACAAATTCAAGTGAGCAAAAAGTGAAACCCTAGATCCCTAATTTACTTCTCACTTCTCAGCTTCCCCCTTCTCTATCAACCCTAGTTTAGCGCCACACCACACCACACCACAGTACCAGACCACTGTCCGCCGTCCCCCGCTCGCCACTATGCTGCCGCATCACTCTGTCGCTCGCCAATTGCTACTGCACCGCCCGCCGCTCACCACTATGCTGCTCGCTGATCGCCGTTGCGCCTCACCACTTTCCACATTGCATGCTCCAAACTTTTCCCTTGAAAATGCGTTTCACAACCAGGCTATAACACTTTTTCAGGTACTTTTCCTTGCCTTATCTTTGTTAGTTTTCTGTGTGTTTGATTTCTGAGTTATGAGTCCTCCAGCAAAATGAGGTGGAAGGCTCAGTAATTTGCATCATTTAGTGGAAGCATGTGTTTCAAGGACTTCATTTCAGGACTTCATTTCAGTGGTTTTTAAATTCTAAATAGTTCGGATAAAAACCGTAACTGAACCGTAACCGATCGTTAAAACGGATCGGTTAAGGTTCGGTTACAATGCATCAACCGGTCCGAATTGGTTCTCAATTTTATGGAACCGGTACCAACGGTTCGGTTTGTGGTTTTCTTTAGAACCAGACCAATCCGATCCGTGTGCACCCCTACTTTCTATTGCCAATGAAGTTCTTACCGCAATCTCGTGTCCACCCCTCTGTAATCATAGCGTCGTTGCCACCACCGTGGCCGACAACCTTCAAGGTCGCCACTACTCGTCGACCTTTCCCTTTCCATCGCCAAACCCTAGCCGCCACATCTCTCCTTCTTTCTTGCCGAAACCCTAAACCTCACTCGCCGAAAA
The DNA here is from genome assembly GCA_032270985.1 of Heliamphora pulchella. Classification (NCBI taxonomy): domain Eukaryota; kingdom Viridiplantae; phylum Streptophyta; class Magnoliopsida; order Ericales; family Sarraceniaceae; genus Heliamphora; species Heliamphora pulchella. The sequence continues at coordinate 5,866,371 of JAULJZ010000024.1, forward strand.
CTTAGCCGCCGTCGCCTCTACCTTAAAAATCTAGCCGCTGCCTCTCCTCCATCCTCTTAAACCCTCAAAAACCCTAGGCACCTACTCTGACGACCTTCACCATCACCATCATCAGCGCCGACAATCTACAACATCACCATCGGCACCACTAGTCCTCTGGAGTCGCCAACACCACCACCACCAGTCGTTGTCACCTCCGCCGCAGACGTTTCGTGCCCTCACCTTCCTCGTCGGTTTTCTCTCCACCTCCCCGTCAACCTCTCCCTCCCCCATCGACATTCCTGTGCGCCGCCACAAGCCATCAAAACCCTAGGTGCCTTGCTCACAAATCACAAGTGAGGAAGAAGAAAGCCACATCTAACAAAGCCGACCCAGTCCGGTCGTACCCGATTCGATCCGATCCAATCCAATCCAACCCGCCGATCCAATCCAATCCAACCCGCCCTTTCCATTGCTACACCCCAAGCCCAAATGACTGAACAAGCCCATTACTCTTTCTTTGTAAAAAAAGAAAAAATCAGCTGCCCAATTTATTATAAAAAAATAAAAAAACAAAAAAATTCAACCCATAAAACGAAAAAAGAAAAAACCTTTTCATACATATTTTGGCCTTTTTTCTTGTGCATATTCTTGATGGAGTGGCCACGCACAAATAGTTTTTATATCTTCTTAGATGTGCCGATAGAGTTGGTAAAATTGTTATTAATAGAGGATATGCAATGAATGCCGTAACTGCATCAGGCGTTCTAAAGATGAAACTATTGTTTAAACCACGCCCGCAATCCTATCAATTATTTTGGGATAACAACACTCATGGGATGATAACACTCATCTTTTAGTCTCTGATCGGTGCTTAAAAGCGCCATTCAAATCTTGCAAATTACATTAGCAAACCCTCGACTTTTATGTTTTTAGTGTTAGCATTAGAAGAGGCAAAAAGATGGAGAATCAAGCTAAAATGGGTCAAAAAGTGAAAAGAAAAATAGCAAAAGGGGGATTCTGGACAATTCCGTCCAGACGTATGAAGCTAGTAACTTTTTGTCTGAACAAGTGTCCAAACAGTTGCGACAAGAGACATTTCATCCGAACGAGAGTCTGGACGGGGCACAAGAATTCAGCTATGCAAATTTTAAAACCCTAGGACACAGCTCTCATTATAAAAGGGCAGCCACGGGTTAAAAATCAAGGCATTCATACTTTGAACTAAAGAAGGCATAGAAGGCAACGGGTAAAGTTCAGGAAGTGACGAGAAGGCGAGAACAAAGAACGGGAATCCAATCTTCTTCAAACATTTCATGGATTGTAGCCGCAGCATGAACGGCTAAGCTCCTCGTCCTAGGGTTAGATGAAACCCTAGTTCGGTATTTTAGATTTTAGTTGGAATTTTTAGTTTCTTTCGAAAACAGTTTCAACTTAGTTGTATGACTTTTAGACGTTGAGTTTTTATCAACGAGTTTTATTGTTTTTATTCAAGTTTTCGATTTTGCATTCTATGATTGTGATTACAAGATCATGCAACTGTTTTAGTATCGTGTTTCAATCTAAATATGAGATAAGTTATCCTGTGATAGGACGAATCGTGTCAAGTTTTACACGGACGACTAGTGTCAATCTAGATAGATTATGCCATGTTAGGATAAACATATTCTTACTTGATTATCCAAGTAAAGCTTGTAGCCGAGACGGGATTAAGTTGAGTTGTGAGAAAGTAACTGAATCTTGACGAATATAAAATACTTGGCTAAGGTGGATTCAAAACCCTAGGATCCTCTTTTCTCATCTAATCAAAGTTTATAATTTCAGTTTTATTTATTTTTCGTCTTTAGTTTAATAAAAAAATAAACAACTTTTGATTAAAGAACCGAATAGATTTTTAATTATAAAAAATTGTGATTCAGCCTAATAATCTATGTTGGAATGACACCTGGACTTAACTACTATTCTACCGAATAGTAGTTAAATTTAAGATATAAATATTTATTTTTTATGAGGTACGACAAAAATCAATCTCCCAAAGGTTTTGGTTCCTATTCAGATGTGTAACTATTTTAATGAGATTTGTTGCGACGTACTTCCCATTACTATTACACATGTTACTTGGTTTTTCATAAATGGCTGACTTTGGTTGGTGCCACTAATAATAGGAAAGATAACACATTTAGCTTCATATTTAATAACAAAATTATTTTGTTGAAGCTTGCAATTCCAAAAGATGGAGTGTCAACTCAGCAATTTCCTACTTCATTGCCTACTCAGCAACCTTGTCCATTTTGAACCAAGACAAGTTTGATTCTATTCCAAACAAGCCTGATCCATCTATTACTCCACCAGCCATTGAAGAGTTAGCAACCTCTATGCTGAACAAGGGTTCATTGAATGAATATTCATTTGAACATAAAGATGCACTCCATTTATACCACCCAGTTGATTGTCGATAAATGGAGACTTCATCAAGGCAGAACACATTAATCTTATTGGTGTTGAAGCATTTGATTAGGTTATCAAATCAAGTTTTGTGGACCTTGTTAACCGTCTCAAGGTCAAGCATAGATGGAACGAGATGAAACTTTGGCCGATCATTTATTCAAAATATTTGATTATTTGGCATAAAAGCGTTCGGTATTTCAAGGCGAACTCGAGGTCAAATTCTTTTTTTCAATGGAGGATAATGATGCCGAAAACGAATGACCATTTGCAATTTTATTTTAATTATTTAATATTTTATTAGTAAGGATTTTATTTTTATTTCCTTAATTTAAGATTCTAATTAACTTTTAAATAAGGTTTTACTTTATTTCCTTTTCGTTAGGATTATAGATTATATTATTGAAATTTTATTTTAATTGTCTAGGGTTTTAATTTCTTTTGTAGAAATAGAGTTTTAAAGGCTCAAATGATATATTACGTAAAGTTGAATTAATAAAAAGTTGAGTTTTTAGCATGTGACCTTGTATTAGGGTTTCGACCCTTGTGCACTACTTATTCATCATTCTCACCCCTCCATGTTCTATATCAGTAGAAAATGCAGCATAAAAAGTCTTTCATGCAAACTGGTACAAATCAGAATAATCATTACTAAGGCAATGAATCAAGTTCTAGGAACATATATTTTCAGTCCATAGTAGAATGGAGTGAGTCAGCCAAGGATCGTGCAGGAAATAAAAAACTGATTGCTTTAAGGATACGACATGATTTTTTTTCTTTCTACAAACATGCTATCATCACTTCTAACAACACAAGTGATTTACAAATAGAAACAACATAAAAACAAATTCTAAATGAATCTTGTGCTAAAAGCTAGTCAATAGGGCCTATAAACCTTCAAACAGACAACTTTAGATGCCAAATCCAGAATCCAAAAAGAAAGGTGGATAAAAAACTGGTGCTGCATGTATTTTCACGGAAAATAAAAGAAAGATTTAGAGATGGAATAATGCCACCCACTTAATTCATCACAGCATAAACATAAAAAGATAGTAGATCATCACCCTAAAAAATTTCCATGTAAAATTATGGATTAAGCAAGGAAAGAAAAAAACCTGGAACATACCTCGTGGGGACCACCTGGATTGTGACTCGCTGTCAATATAAATGATCCTGATGCCCTAGATCCCTATGTTGGAAATTAGGAATATAAGTTAATGTTACATTGAACTGGTTTTAATAAAAGCACGATGAGAGTAAAACACAAAAGACAGGTAGAAGTAACCATTTTTGAGCCAGATTAACTTACATCAGACCCAACTCTTTCGCGTATAACAGCTGATACAGCAGGCGTAGACAGCAAACCATTTTGACCAACCCAAACACGCCTTACTCCATTTGCAGCTGACATCTTAATTATACTCTGCAAGTTTTGATAAAACAGATTCAGTACATACTACGTAACATTAAGCATCACAAAAAAAGGGTGTAAGCACGCAAAATGAATGCCAAGAAGAAATCACCAGTATGTTAGGGCAACTAAGGTCTGTTACCTACGATGGACCGGGGCTGGGGGGGCCGGTAAGCCCCAAACTGAGGACTCAGACACTCCACCAATCTCAGGAATAATGCAAACACTAAGCTTGCTACACCTGAAGTTTTTAGGTCATCACGAACCTAGACCATTAGGCCTGGAGTTCTGAGTTTAATGACTACACAATATAACTGAAATGCACATTAAATATGCAGCAGCATCAGAATGGAGTTCATCAGGTTCTCTGATGCTCAGTAAAACTCTCAACAAGAGGCCAGGCTCTCACTAAGTTGGAAATAGCCATGCAACCCGCCATAAATGCCAACCTATGCAAATGAAGCCAGGCATATACCCCATGTTGAACATCTAAGTGGAACGATTTGGCACATAGTACAAAGTAAAAGAATCAAACAGGAATTTTTCTTTTTTGATAGGCAGTAGAGTTCAACCCCAATAGACCAAAAAAACGATACTTTAATTTATAGATATGGAGAGGAGGGTAAAAAGATCCTCATGTTGCTGACTTGTGAAACAAGTCAGCCAACTAAGGAGACTTAGCTGTATGTCTGTATGATTATTAGCCATGTTTGGTAACATATACATTACAGTTTTCTATCTATATTTACAGTTTACCTCTACCACCACACCTGGTAGGAGGAGAGTCTCACGAGAGGGTGGTTAGAAATGGAGGTCTATGGTGGCCAAAGGTGGTAACTAGTGACGGCGATCAAAGGTGAGGGAGGTTAGAGGGAGGAGTTGCCGAATATGATCACCAACAACTGCAACTGGTGGCGGGGGTAGGAGTCGCCAAAGATGATGGCCGGTGGTGGAAACCGATCGATAACGGCAGCCAAAGTTAATGGCCGGTGATGGGGGCCAAAGGTGGGGGTGGTCAAAGCAAAGAACACGCTTCACTCCGCTTTCATCGAAACAGCCTAAACGTTTTCTTTCCTAGGAAATCGAAACAAAGCATTACTGAAATATTGAAAGAAATAGAACTTCTTTAATTTTTTAACAGTTCACTATCTTTTTACATTTCTGCCATTCTTGGAGCCTAAGCAAAGAAAATAGAAAGATATTCAGTGCATCCAAAATCCAAGAATTCAGAGTGAACCTACAACTTAAAACATCAACTACATATTAAAAGATGAACTATATGCACACAGATATTTATCTTATCAATGTGAATGCAAGTCCGTAAAAGTGACATGTAACACTGTTCTAACTAAAGAAACGGCATTCTCAATCAGTAGCAACCAAGATTCATCAAATAGAGCTAATAGTACAATACTATGTCATAGAATGATGGAATTAAATAATATCTAACACTCCCTACCCATAAAAATACAAAAGAATCATATATAAAATTGGTAATTCAGAAAACATTTGACAATCCCAAACCATGAAACAGCAAATCTGCACCTAAATCTCCTTGGAAACAAAATGAAACAAGATTTACCTGAATGGCTTCTTTTGAAAAATAGCGGCCATCACCAGAAACAACAAGTGTAGCTCCTGTGTGGATGAAAATGCAGTTACAAACAGTGCAAATAAGCACTAAACAACATCACGTGAGAAGCACTCTAAAAGCCATTTGAGACATATGATGAGAAAAAAGGACACAGTAAAAGGGTAGTGGGTAACCTAGTGCACAAGGCTCCTACACAGCGGGATCTAAGAAGAGCAAAATAAACATAGCCTTACCCACTCATGAAGAGAGGTTGTTTCCGTAAGAAAAGAGAAAGTATTAGAAAAATAATGTTATTTTAAAAAATAAAAAACTGCTTCTTCACTAGAAGAGGAACAATTTCTAAAACTACTCCAAATATATCAGGAAAAGAACATAGTTCAGTGGACTAACTCTCTCTACCACAATGCCAACACTAACTAGTAAGAAAGATCAATACATTACAAATCTGAAAAAAACAAGTGCGTATAGATCATGACACACTGTTAAAAAATGTTATAGCAGGAAAGAATTGGTTTTTATCATGCTAGATCTGAAGTCAACATCATGGATGGAACTACAGTTACACTGTGGGGTGGGGACCATGGCGTCCCCTCCTTGGACAGTAATCCTAGTTGATATGGTACCACCACCAAGTAGAATTCTTTTAATACAACAATTTCTAAAACTACTCCAAATATATCAGGAAAAGAACGTAGTTCAGTTGACTAACTCTCTACCACAATGCCAATACTAACTAGTAAGAAAGATCAATGCATTACAAATCTGAAAAAAACAAGTGCAGATAGATCATGACACACTGTTAAAAAATGTTATAGCTGGAAAGAAATGGTTTTTATTATGCTAGAACTTTAAGTCAACATCATGGATGGAACTACAGTTACACTCTGGGGTGGGGACACCATCGTCCCCTCCTTGGACAGTAATCCTAGTAGTTCAAGGAGTGGGAACCATGCCCTCTATTCCCCCCCTCTTTACAACACCGATTCACCTAACTGATAATTAGTAATAATTTTTTATTCTCCCACAGAAATACACTTAGGGTGGGGCCATGGCACCCCTTACTTGGACAATAATCCTAGTTGATATGGTACCACCAAGTAGAATTCTTTTAATATTATAATAACACAACCCCCCCACCCACCCACCCAAAATATACAACAGAATTCACGTAACTGATTATTAGTAATAATTCTTTATTTCTTTATTTTTTTGTTTTATTTTGTTCATATAATATTATACTATTAAACTTATGTAATGTCATATTAGTATAAAAAAAAACAGCACTTGAATAAATGAATAGCTTATTCAACTGGTGGTGAAAACTTAGATATTTTTGTTTTGGCCCCAGAAAATAAATCAAGGTACATCCGAGGTTCCATCCCAGGGCATCAAGTTCATGGGCTTCACCCTACCTCAAATGGCAAGTGAGGAGAGAATTAATGGTTTTTTTTAATATTCACATAATTATGATCCATAGAGAACAGCTAAGAGAAAATAAGTGAAAATGAAGTAGTCACATCGCTCACAAGTCACAAGCCTGATATTTTATAACTGACACAAACTTCCTATATAGTCCACAAAATGTAACAATTCTATTGCCATGCATACTGACCATTTACAAATATGATATGTGTGTGTGTGTGTGTGTGTGTGTGTGTGTAGAATTTAGAAAAAACCTCTATTTTAATCAAAAAGGGAAATAAAAACTTAAAAGTTGAACAAAAAACAGACTCTTAAGGCCTTTAAGAATACTGTCAATCACTGCAATTGATATGACCTAAGTGTTGTGTTGACCACAAGGATTAGGGCATCCCAAACAAATATAAGAGACAGGAAAACTTTGAACAGCAGCAGCACAATGAGGATAAAACTATTGCTCGGACATCATCAATACAGATGAATTGGTCAATGTATTCTGCATAGGATAATAACTGATATCAGCGATAGAGTACAGTGACTGTAATGATGTCTATCATCCAGTCTTTTTACGATTTAGGGGATTTTGAAAGAAGCCTAAATGGCTCCCCTCTATTGCTTTAGTGCCCAAGAAAAGGGGGTATGATAGAGCTAAAGAATTTTAAGCCGATTAGCTTTGTGGGCAATGTATATAGAATAATGGGGAAGTTATTGGCTCAGAGGCTTAGAGAGGTGATTGGCAATGTCATTTTAGAGTCTCAAAATGCCTTTGTTGGGGAAAGACAAAGTCTGGAGTCTGGACGTAGATTTAATTGCTAATGAATTTGTTTAACTCTTTTTTTTTTAGAGGAAGGAAGAGCCTTCCCAAGGCAGGTACTTTAGACCCACCCCTCAAGAGTAAACTTACTTATAACGGCATTCACCCGCTAATCACAAATATTAATTGAAGACATGACATTGTCAATTGGAGTCGAAGACAAAACTTTCAAATTTATTAGTCCCAGTGACAATTTTAAACCTGCCCTGGCAGGTTATGAATATGTTGATTCCAAAGTCCAAAGCAATTAGCCTATAATTATTTGCAAGTTGGGATCTTGAGAAGGCCTATGGGCTATGAACATGTTAATTATATTTCTCTTTTAAATTCGTTGAATGATGGGTTCTAGTAAAAGGTGGAGAAGGTGGATTTGTTTTTACATATCTACCATCAAATTCTTTGTTCTAGTCAATAGTGTTTCCAATGGTTTTTTTTTTTTGGCTAGCTCGAGAGGCTTGAGGCAAGGTGATCCAACCTTTGTCTCTCTTTTTGTTCCTTTTTGTGATGAAAGCATTAAGTAGGATGATTTATAGGGTGGCTAAAGATTGGCCATACCAAAGGATTCCGGGCACAATGGTTTCGGTATCCCATATTGCTTTGTGTACATAACACTATGGCTTTAAACGGCCTATGAGTGAATGAGCTAGGATTTCTTAGATGTATCCTTCTGCTTTGCAACGGCTTCTGGTATTTGACTAAATCTAGCCAAGAGTAAGATCATACATGTAGGATGTTTGGCTTGTGGAGGCTTTGGCCATGAACCTTGGTTGTAGTATTGGGGCTCTTCTTTCTACTTACATGGGACTGCATGTAGACTCCAATCTCAAAGCTAAAGATGGTATAAAGACCCAATGGTGGGAAAGGTTTGAGAAGAAATTAGTCTCTTGGAAGCATAGTTGTCAAATCGGGACACGAATCATGTAACATTTTTCTATTTTTCTGAATTGTGTATCGTATCAAAGATCGTAAGATATTTAACATATTTAAAAATAGCTCAAAAATATAAAATTTTAATATAATACAAATATCTTGCAAGAATAAAACGTTAAATACTATTAATAATAATGTAAAAATATGGTTCTCAAAAATAAAAATATGCAAAAATCGGTACTTAATGCATATGAAATATAACAAAAAAATATTTCAACTAAATGCATTATTATTACTCAAATTGAAATCACCGCACATCATATGTTCGTTATGTTGCCTTAGCATATCATTTATGTTTTAAAATTTCAATGTACAACTTTTTAAATTTTCAACTAGTTTGTTCATAAGGGAAAACCATACCAATGCTTATGAATATGAATCAATGTCGCAATACTTTTATTATTATACGAGTAGATATTTATTAACGCGGGAAAATATTTTTAAAAAATATCAATATCTTAAGCATGCAAAACATTTCAATAATATTTATTTTCACAAATTAAATTTGCCTAAAAAATTAAGTATTAATGTATCGTAAATATCACATTATGTATCACGTATCACATATCGTTAGAAACGTATGGTGAAACATAAGATTCCGAAAACAGAGCTTGGAACTTGGAAGGGTTAATATCTTTTCTAATGAGGTAGATTGACCGTTATTAAATGCACTTTATCGAGATTCTCACTTACTTCATGCCATCCTGCAAAATTCCTCTATCAAAAGTTTGTCAGTTGGAAAATATGGTGAGGAATTTTCATTGGAGGGGATTGGGTGAGAAGTTTAAGTATCATTTCGTGATTAAGAAGTGGGGCTCTTACCAAAGAAAGGAGTGGTTTGAGTATAAAAAAAAAATTCCTTATCCAACAAAACCTAATTGAAAAAGTAGTTGTGGAGGTTCGCTCTTGAGAATGATAGCTTTTGGAGGAAAATGTTAATTGATAAGTACCGGAGTCTGAGAGGTAAGTGCTCTATGAGACACATAAGAGCAATTTATTGTACGGGGTGTGAAAAAGCAATATGCAGGTATGGAAAGACTGACTTCCTTGATTCATAGCTAAAGTGGAAAATGGGAGAAAGAAGAGGTTTTGGCTTTATGGTGTGCCTTGTTGATCTTAAGGGCTCATTCTCGATGGCATTCCTTTATAAGGGTACTATTGGCTTTAACAATTTCATCTTTCCTTGAAAAGGTGCATGGTGTGCCAAGCCTCCTCTTAAAGTGTCCTTATTTTGCATGGACTACTGCTAAAAAAGCTATTCTTGCTAATCGCTATTGACAACTTGAGAAGAAAAGCACTGTTTTATTGGAATGGTGTTGCATGTGCGAAGGGACTAGCAAGTCGGTTAACCACTAGTGGACTCACAGATTTAAAATCAGATGCAATCTATCTTTGGGTTTATTAATGAGATTTTTGATTGCTAGAATAAGGATGTCTGAAGAAGGTTTCGAATATGGTGCATTTAGAAAGGAATTGTATATCTTTAAGTGTATTGAATGTTCCATCCTTGTTTTGGAAAGAGCAATGCTTTCAACCCTCCCCTTTTGGATTTGGGGAAATATTCCCATTTACATGGATTCTTTTTATAAAATACTTGAGGAATTTGCACATATTAACTGTACATGGGCTTGTTATACGTGGTTTTCGTTTTTGCATTTGTATACTCCATGCATAAATGATTGCACTCTTTAAGCAATTTTAATGATGTCACTCTTACGCATCAAAAAATAATTATATCTCATCATGAATATCAACTCTCCACGATGAAATATTGAAAATGAGAGAGAGAGAGAGAGAGAGAGAGAGAGAGAGAAGGAGCATTAGGCACAAAATTTTGTTGCGGTACTAAGTTGCAATTTCATTAAATGGGTGAGCCAAACTAAAGCTAAAGAATTGAAAAGAGCTTAATAGAGGGGCACAACACAAATTACTCGCCAAGAGGGGAAGAAAGACATTTGCTTCTCATTGTCCAAGCGTATGACACACCTCTTGCTCTCGACTCCCAAGGGAAGGAATGAATGCAATACTTTTCAGTACACTTGCAGTGATCGCTTATACACTCCACAGAAACATATAGGATTTAGTGCAAGAAATCTTTTTGTCTTTTTCCTTCCAGATTCGGAGTGACATGTGAATGCTAAGCCAACAAAATGAGATTCATGGATCATTTCTTTGTACTTCTAGGAAAACCCCTTGCCCTTACTAAATCAAGCTTAACAGAACAAAGTTGAAAGGGCTTGCGCAACACAAAATTGCGACGAGGTTAGAGAGGAAAGTGAACCATTACTTTGATAATAAATTATTGTATAGAAAGCTATTTCATTTCGAATTGAAGAACACATCATCCAAGATATAGGAATAATCACAAATGAAGGATCCCACATTTGACTAAATTGTTCAAAAAAATACTAACAAATAATGTAAAGGAAGAACGCAACCATTTGAAAGGCTAGAGCCAGAGTCTTGTTCTTGGAGTCCCAAGCATTTAATCATTGCACCAAGCAACGAGCAATATGCAACATTTGCCACAGCTTGTATAAGAGAGCATTGAAGAAAGTAAAGATGCGGTGGCCAATTTGGGATTTATGTGAAGTTGGAGGGCATTTGGATGATTGAAAATCAGCAAAGGAAAAAAAATGAGAGAGATAGGGCACCCTTAAGATAGAAATGGTCAAGGTGGAGAGGTCTTTGGAGCCAATGAGAGCAAGAGAGGACCTGCAAGATTACTTGTTGCAAGTTGGTAGAGAGGTTTGCCCTTTATGCTGGGAGGTCAAGCCATGAGGGGCAGCGTCAACAAGTAGTCAACCACCTTGGTTCAAGCCTTTAGAGTTTTTCTACCCTCATAGTTACCCCTGCCAAACACCAAGAGTCATTGGTAGGTAGTTCGGTTTTTGTGACAGGAGGTAGGATACATTTTCCGAGGTATCACCTGATCAAAGCCTATCTCGCTGTATGGTTCATTAAGATGGAGCCATTCAAGAGGCTCTAGCCTTCACGTCACAAGTCCTTCGGTAATCTCAAATGAGGTCTTCAAGCCTTCCTCCCAACCAACGTTAGCATCTGTAATGCAAAGTGAGGAGCCGATTGACCGAAACTGATCCAAACCTTTTTGGTTCAATGAAGTTGTGTAACCTACTCGATTAGAATGTTAGAAGAGACGCAAGGCGCAACTTGGACAATATGTCTCTATTATGAGTTCTTCTCTTGAGTAGATTGTTGGCTGGGTGAGCAAATAGATTATTAACGAGCCAAGAAAGCCTTTACCTGAGCGAAGAATACTTGGCTAACCAAGGCGATACTACATAAGATTCATGGCTCCTTTATCAGAATTGCTCATGCTCATTAGTAATTTAAAGGGGATTTCAGCCAAAGATTCAAAAAAATAAGTTTTAATGCACAAGGTCTATCAACAAAAATTTAACGCGTAAGGTCCAATTGCGTGATTTTACCCAAAAATACCCTGCAAACAGATAAATTTATCTGTCTGCTTATTTATGCATAACAGATAAATTTATCTGTTTGCATATCAACACAGATAATAAAAACAAATAAATTTATATGTGTTCTTTATACATCCTTTCAATAAGATAAATAAATTTATTTGTATTTTTTACACGTGCTTTCAATAAAAATAAATAAATCTATCTGTGTTCTTTACACATATTTTGAAAAGGCACAAATAAATTTATTTGTATTCTTTATAATACTTTCAATAAGACAGATAAATTTATTTGTATTCTTTACACATACTTTAAATAAAAGACAGATAAATTTATCTGTGTTCTTTATACATGTTTTGAAAATGCATAAATAAATTTATATGTTCTAAGATATTTTTGTCCCAAAAGAACTTTGCACGTTAAAACTTTTATGAGGATGGACCTTACTCATTAAAAAATCTTATACTTGATGAAAAACAATAAACGGCCTATAAATTGAACTATCCACCAATTTTCCATGATTTAAAAAGCATACTTCATACAACATTGTTTCCTACTGTAAGCCATTCAAAAAACTCAAATGGTTTAATTTAAACAGCTAGGAAAAGGTTACACGGGTGCTCCTTAACCATCCCCTCTCCATTAGGAACAAATATTATTGAATAGTTTTTAAGAATGACTTCAAATAATATCATATTGGTCTCATACATTGACATCCCTGGTCCTTCTACCATCAATTTTTTGTACTATAATAGACCAATAACCTATAACAAATTCTAAAATCATCCTTAAAATTTACAATATGCACACCTTAATCTCCAAGCATTCTTGAAGAACATTTCAAATTCATTAATTAGTTTTTTTATCCGCATTAATGGCATTATAGGCACATTCTAGTCGTAAGATCGATAGCATTCTCAAATTTCTCATGCGTATGATGAGATAAAAATTTATCAAATGGAAGTCCTTGAGAATCACCTAGTCATAGTTCTCTATGCTACCAGAGACTTTTAAAAAAATTAATCGGATGACCACCAAATCATCCATAATCAACGCAAATAGAAAGGAGCTCACTACTTAACATCCATTGCAGCTTAGTACATCCATAATTGTCTCATATGATTGAATTACAATCACTTTCATGGAGAGAATTTCCACCAATATAACAATCTGACCTAGTATAACTAATTGGAATTTTGGATACTACTCATAGAAAAATGGTTTTGGTCTCGTACAACCACCATTGAGTAGTGTGCAATTGAGGTACAACCTTACAATTTGGTCGAAGTTAAGTCATCAAAATCGCATAGGTAATATCAAATGGGACATGGCAATGAGAAATTGTGCTAAGGACACAAAAGGGTAAAAGATTAGGCTTCATTAACTCAGGTTATGATAAATTGTCAGCAAAACCAAACAGACAATATCAATTGCAAAGATGAAAGCAAGTGAGAAGGGATTATAGAGAGATATTCAAGCATTCCTCTCTATATTGCTGAATCCGAGATCTAACCAACCGAGGGACTTCAGCATATCCTCATAAGGCTAGTGTTTCATGGAAAATTAATAATGCTTACAAGAACCACAATACAAACCCAACAATGGAGGAGGACGGTCCTAATGACCGTTGCAATATTAAAAAAATGAGGTTAACATTGATTTGGAGCAGAAAGATATAGCAGCAGATCTCAGATAACTAGGAAAATATGAAAATGGTATAATATCAGTATTCCATATTTGTTGGCTTCACTTTATTGATGTTGGAAAAACCTTTTTTCATTTGACAAGTTGAATAGTAGAAATTTTATTTTCAATTAATGCAGTGAATACAAGTAGAAATACAAACAATTCATCTAACAGTAGTATCATATTTATAATGCATGTTATCAAACAAAAAGCACAGCCCTTACCTCTAACTTTCTCTGCTGAAAGGGCATTGAATGTTGACTGAACAAAGTTTTGCAAGTAGTTAGGCTGCTTGAACACTTTCACCTGAAAAGGCCCACCAATAATTGTACTAGATGAGATGGAAAGTTAATCTAAAGCCGTTAGCAACTAAGAAGAAAAATTTCATTGCAAAATCAGCAGAGCTGAAACATCCCTTCTTTGATTTAACAGTTCAAAGAGACTATCGTCTATCGATAATCAAAATCAGATTTAACAGGGGTTCCTAAAACGTTCAACCCATGGCATATAGCAAAAACTAAAAACCCAATAGACACTTTTTACATCTAAAGGAGACCTGAATCTCAGGTCCTCAATACCATACCATCATAGATGGACCCAAGGAGGGGCGGACAGGGGCGGCCGCCTCCCCGAGATTTTGAAAAATCTCAATAGTATTAGTTCAAAATATTTCATAATTATATAAGTTCGCCCCTGTAAGATTTTTTTAAAAATTTAATACATATCCTTTTAAAAACTTAGAAGAACAATTCGCCCCTCCTAAACTAAAATTCTGCGTCCGTCCCTACCATGCTCATGAATCCTTGTGGTCGGTAGCCTTTAGCATGGTCAGTTTGTTCCAAAACATAAGTAAGATAAGGATAAGCATCTATATTCAGGAAGGTGGCCATATATAAGATTCAGATAAAGAAGCATGCAAAAAAGATTTAACCAAAACCATCATGTAAATAAAAATACGCAAATAACTCCTGAGCTGTAGATTACGAATTTACGAGGCAGCGTGATTCGAAATTTTGAATTACATAAACTTCGACATGAAACTCAAATCACAGTTTAGTTACCAAAAACATCAAATGATATTAACAGTATCTGATCCGCAAACATAATTTAACAAATAAACATTTCTACGTGAATGTTACAGAATCAGCGAATCATAAACCAGCTTGAAGAATTCTTATCTCTGACCATGACAACATCAGACGAAGAAAGAATAGATTCATCAGATCCATTGTCGAAGCAAAGATCAATTGCTCAAACACTGAATGTTTTCTGAGAAAACATTCAAATGCGAGAACAAAACAGATCCAACTCGATCACCATTGCGCGCGTCGACAACCGTGGAGATGAAACAAACGAAATCTAAGAAAATGAAAACGAATCTAAACAGGAAATCCGAATCACCTTCTTCCTCAGACCAGAAGTTCCCGGTTTTTGGCCCTCGTAAGGCGTGGTTTCAACACGAACAACCTTGAACATCACCATTTCTTTCCACGCAGTTCAAGAACAAAAAAAGGGGGACTTGACAGACCTCGAAATCAGAGAAGAGAGAGATTTATAGAGATAGAGCCATTGAAGGCGAGAAAAGAGGATGAATTTGGAATATTTAGGGTTGGCGAGAGAGGCGAAGATGCATTAAAGTGAAGCTGGGAAAGGAGAGGAGAGGAGAGGAGAGGAGAGGATTTCGAGCATCAAGAACGAGTGAGTAAGAAACAGAAATACGCAAACCACGTAGGAGAGAGAGAGAGAGAGAGAGAGAACGAAACAGCGCGTGGTGGGGATTATTCGATGGGCTAACGGTACCTGTTCGGCTATTCCTGGTCGAGCTGATCGCGACGTAGAAATTATTCGGATTCCCCTCATCTCCCTTCGTCAAAGAACTCTATTTCTATTTTTACTAGTTTAGCGTCAGTTTGGGCTAGCTTTTAAATAGTTTTTTTAAAATAAATAATTTTTAAGTTGTATTATTTAGTTTTTAAATAATATTTAATTTTTTTATCTCTTAATCAAATGAAAAAACAATACATATTTTAAATACTCTAAGTTTTGTTCAAACAAAATTATTATATTATATTTACATAAATCAATTCTACTCACAGAACAAAAAAAATCGTGCCAATATCCTAAACACTACAAATTAAAAGATGAGAGTCTGTTTGGGCTAGCTTTTAAGCTGACTTTTTTTTAAAAAGTCAGCTTTTAAGTTATACTGTTTGATTTTCAAAAAAATGCTAATTAACTTTTTTTTCATCTCTTAATTCAATAAAAATAAATAAATACATATCTCAAGCACTCTAACTTTTTTTCAAACAAATTTATTGTAATACCCTTACATAAAATGTCTATCCTACTCATAAAAATAAAAAATCGTGCAAATATTCCAAACACTACAAATTAAAAGCTAAAAGTAAAGGCATTTTACGCATTTTAATAAAAAGTAAAAAAATTACTATAAAAAATTATTCTAAATACTCTCACTTTTTTTATTTCTCTTTTCTTTTAAAAAGTTAAATTTCTTAAAAGCCAAGTTTAAAAACTATCACAAACAAGCACTAAAAATAAAAGTATTTTAGACATTTTAATAAAAAACAAAAAAACTACTACAAAAAATATTGCAAAAAATATCCGTGAACTACACAGTAGAAAATATCCATTAAGTTAGCAGAAAATATCTATTTAATGTAAAGATTGATTTGCATGGCGCATCTTAAATTTATTATAAAATTTAATTTTTATGGGTCCATTTTAAATTTACTGCGATGATCTAAACTATTTATCTTATAGACACATTGAAAAGATTATTCTTGTAAAAAAAATTAGATTGATTGAATATATATACATACAGTCAACTAATATATTAATGGTATGAATAATAATACGTATAGACCATTTATTTTATTCAAAACAAATATGTTTAAATGATTTAGTTATTGATATTCAATTAAGTTAACTTTTTGCATAGATTATCTTTTAAATGAGTTTTATAAAATGAACTGTACGAATTATCAAAATAAACTTAAAGTATATCTATAACAATCACACATTTTAATAGACAAAATTCCAGATAAACGAACGAGATAGAGAAACAAATTTAATTATTATATGATCGTTCTAAGCTCATCTCGATGATATAAATTATTTTAACTTCTACATAACATTGATAAGATCTTCCATGTGTAAAATTAGATTGATCAAATATATGTAGATGTAGTGTCTTATAATATTTATTTTAATGGTATATACTATTTTAAAAATATACCATTTATTTTATTTATAATAAATTTATTCAATTAATTTAGTTTTTTATACTCGACCAATCTAATTTTGTGTACAAATGATTTTTTTTACGAGTTCTATAACATAAACAGTACGGTAATCAAAATAAAATTAAAATATATTTACAATAATTACATATTTCATGACAAATTCTGTCCTACACATTTTTTTTAATATAGGGGATTATAGAATTAATTATGTGTATAATAAAAATTTTTGTTCATGTTTGGTTATAGAGAAAAAGAATTGGATAAAATTTATACACTTATTTTTTACTGTTAGATAAAAATGGAAGATAATCTAAAACTTGATACTAATAATACTAAGGTGGTATGATATTATTAATATAATGAACGAGATATTAATAATTCGGTGTTTGTCAGATTATTAATCCTAATTCCGCAATACAAACGCGGGATTATTAGTTAACATATGTATTTTTACATTTATAAATTTAAACATTTAAAAATTTGAATTAAGAGTTTCAAGTTCAAAGAATTAATAATCTTTTTCATTTTATTGGGAAATTTTTTTATTCAATAAGAATGTTATTTTTGATTGACTCAGATTTTTTTTTTGAGTAGCAAAGATCAAGAATTTTATATTTTAAAAATTAAATTTTAAATATATTGTAGTATTTCCTTTTATTGCTTAGAAATATTATTTTCGATTTGTAATGATTTTCTTTTTCAATAGAAACAATCAGGGATGTTTTATTTTAAATAATAAAATTTTAAATGTATTACTCAATAGTTATTTTAAAAACCATTATTAAATTCAAAAAAAATTTAAATAATTAATTTTTGGATTCGGGAGCTTCTAGGGAGCTCGAGACAAAAATACCTTTTCATTAATATATATGGAAGGTTTATTTGTTTATTTTATTTTGTTTTCACTTTTAACATGGTTTTGGGATACTTAAACCTTAAGTTAGGTTTTGATTTTTCGTCACAATTTAGATAAAAATATTCTCTATAATTTTTATAAAAAACTCTAAGGCTCAAACCTACGGCAACTAAGTGATTTGGTCATTGCAAGTAATAACGGTTCAACAACACTTAGAATTTTACTTAAAATGGGTCTCTGTTAATCTCAAGTTTGGGGCATCAAAACAGGTCATATCAAACTCAATTTTGGATATGTTTTAGTTCAAGATTTCCTCTACAAATCTTATAAAGAATGCCTAGGGTAGTTCTTAATAAAATATTGAAGAAATAATTTGATTAAGAAAATGTATTCAAAAGGCTTCAAAACACTTAGCAGGGATTAGTTTTTAATAGAAAGTATAAAGAGTTTAAAAATCCTTTGGAAACCATTCAAAGGCTTTTGATTCTAATTTTTTTTTACAGCATCTAGATTGAAATGTCCCTTACATTTTTCATGAAGACCATTTTTGAAGAAGATCATTAAAAACAGAGGTTTTGAACCACACAAAAATACGTGACAGAGAGTTCTTTTAATCACTAAACATGAACAGAGAGTTTTAGAGGTGATTTGACCATTCAAAACTCAACAAAAGTGGTTTATTTTTTGTGGATAGTTAGATACACATGTTGGCTACAACTTTCATGAAGACACCTAAGCTTAGTTCACATTTGAAAATGAGGTTTTTTAGCTCTGCAACACAGACTGATCTAAAAATGATATGTTTTGGTAAAAAATCCATATCTATTCATATCCGTTCAAATAAATTTTAGATGAAAGATATCATAAAAATCTAGGTTTGGAAATAAATCACACTCTCAGAAACATTTTTCTAAAATTAATAATAATTTTTCAAAAATCGGGACAAAGAGCTAAAAATTTAGAAATCTCAGGCCTTGTTGTGATCTAGCCTTCTAGCATGGTGCATGTCATGTTTTAGCTTATTTTCTTTGCATGCATGATTTTAGTACTCATATATCAAAACTTCATAACTTAGGGATGTCATGAAACTCATAGAAAAACTTATGCAAACTCAACAATACTTCACTCATACCAAACAGCCTTAAAATCTCACTATGACGCATTTATTCTTGTGTGTTGGGTTATGATCTTATATTTGAGTTTGACAATGGTGGGAGATATGTTTGAGATGTGTACGATCAGAGGTTTAGAAGTCTTTATTACCATGTTGTGGATTACTTCATGGTGATGAAGATCATGGACTTAGTTTTAGCTCTATGGATCCTCCAAATCTCCTTAGTTCTTCTTCCTTCTTCCTTTCTTTCTTCTTTCTTCTTTCTTCTTTCTTCTTTCTTCTCTCTCTCTCTCTCTCATGGCTGAAATCCAAGAGGAAAAATATGTGGGTTTGGGTCCCTTTTTATAGACAAAATTAGTGGGTGAAGCTTACTTGAGAAGCTTCCTTAACCATGTGTTAGTTTGCTTAACCTTAGTTCCATAACCTAACTAAAGTTCATAAAACCTCTGTATCATCCCATGTGATGATCATATCATTTACATATATAATTAAGCTATTACCATGCCTTGTTGGTGCTTCAGAAATAATTTGTTAATTATAGGTAACCCAAGAGGGGGTGAATTGTGTCGTTAAAAGTAAATAATAATTTTAAAAACTTTTTCGAAAACCTTTTAATATTGCAATCAATTAAAGCAGGATAAGTAAATATTAAAGTAATGGAAATATTAAAAAGGTTAGGGATAGAGAGATAGAACCAGACACTAAGAATTTTATCGTGGTTCGGTTTTTTTCAAGCCTACGTCCACTCTTCAAGTTTTTCCTTGAGTATTTCCACTATATAGAGTGCTTCACGGGCGCATTCCAAGTCTTTACAATTTCAAAACTTCGCTTGAGTAAAATGAATATTTACGGGCACATTCAAAAGCCTAACATATCTTCAAGAAGATCCTATAAAAACAATCCTCAGTTTTTTTCTAATCTCTCTTGAATTCTTCTTTGATGAGATTTACTAACTCACTCAAAAAATAAATTGTGACTCACCATTGAATACAATAAATGAAGAGTATTAATGAGAAACACTCACTCTCTTTACAGAATAGATTTACAATGAATGAGAAAGTAAAGATAGATGAGAAACAAGAGCTGAAGATTTAGCAATAAATGAGGGCTTGAGAATTCTGAGTTTAATTCAAGCAATAGAACAGTGATTGTAAGTCTTAAATTGGAGTAAATGCTGAGAAGTTACTCTTTATATAAGCTCTTGTGCATTCATGACTATTAGAGGTAGGCGAGAGCAATAAATGCAAAAAATTCAACCGTTGAGGTCTGCCGCGAATTTGAAATTCCGTTGCCGATATCGACACAATTACTTTTAGTGTCAACACAAAGTTTCTACGGTAAAAATCTTTAAGTGGTTGGGTCGACACAAATTTTCTGAGGAGTCAACACAATTTTTGCAATTTACCTCACCAACATCATGGTATCGACACATTTGGATATAGTGTCGACTCATTTGAAACTTTAGCATCCGGGAGGAAGCACTTTGTGTCGACTCAACTTGCCTTTGGTGTCGACACTAAATTCTGCAGGAAGCCTTGGTATAGTTGTGTTGACACATTTGGACTTTGGTGTCAACACCAAAATTCTTCAGGTGGCCTCGAAACTTTTGTGTCGACTCATCCTCTTATTTGCGTTGACACCCAAAATCTGCAGGTGGCGTCGGTTGTTTTGTGTCGACACAATTTCTATTTGTGTCGAACCAAAATTCCGAATACCAAAACTGTAAAGCACTTTTGTGTCGACACAAAACTTATTTACGGAGCTTCGGCTCTTTTGTGTTGACACAAAACTTATTTGTGTCAATACTAAACTTTGATACCTGAAAATGACTTCATGAAACTGTTAGGGTGTCAAACCATTTGTTCAATAGGTATTGACACACTTGATATACTTTAAGTATACTTTGCTTTAAAAATGTTGGACTTAATTTTCAATTTGGTTCAACACAAAATATTCTCATGCAAGAATACTTAAGTGTTTTAATTCTTTTGAGAGATAAGTCATTTTTTGGCTAAAGATGCCAACTTTAATTATTTAAAATGTGTTAACACTTTTATTTTAAAAATATAAAATATTATTATTTTAAATCTATTTATTCTTAAAAAATAAATTATAAAAATCATCAAAATCAAAATAAAAAATCATTGAGCTAACAATCTCCTATTTTTTGATGATTACAACCATATTAGTATTTTCTAGAAAATATTTTTCAATAAGAGTTCTTCTCTTATCGATATGTCTTAAACAACATATGCAATTATAATGATTAGGCATTCAACAGGGTGAAAGCATACAATTTGATTTGATTTGCAACAAGGATCTAGAAACATTCTGAATTTTTTAAAACTTGTGCAATATATCAAATATGTGCAAAATAATTTTTTTTTTAAAAATCCAGACACATATATAAATATGCATAACCAAAACATTCAACAATCATTCATAAACATATGAACAAGATATATTTAAACACATATATAGGCATTCATTCAAGTTAGGGGTGCAAAAATGGCCCGAGACACGACGAGGGCCCAAAGTCCGACACTGTTCAGGTGACGGGCCAGGCCAGCCCGTTCTGTTCATGGGCTGGGCCTGGGCCACATCCCCTGAGCCTGCCGGGCCGAGTCGGGCCGTGCCGAAGCCGGCCCGCTAAAAAGCCTTAAGCCCACCCACGGGCCCGGGCCCGGGCTAGCCGT
>JAULJZ010000024.1:5899600-5911782 GCA_032270985.1 Heliamphora pulchella
CTTACGTAGCATCCTAACCACACCTCGGCGTTCGTCGAACACACTACATCAAAATTTACACAGCAATAAAAAATATATATATATATTTTGCACAAAGAATAAGAGAAATCTGCTCCGAATGTGAGCCTAGCCTTGCATGGGACGTTTGCCATGAGGATCCACCGGGCTCGGAAGATATGACGTGCTTGAAGTTGCCGTGGCGCTGTGGCTGTCGGTATTGATGGTGGAACCAAAACTTTTGGAATTGGTTTCCCCAAAATTAGTTGCTGCAGTGAATAACGATTCGGAGGACCTTCGGGATCTTCTATACCTGGAACCGGGCCATCCAGGTCTCCTCGGTTCTTCTAGGGTGCCGGGCTTCTTTGACATCATAATTACCACCCGATCCATGGTGGGTCGATGTTTTGGATCGGCTTGGGTGCACAGCAATGCGATCTGTACACACATTGCTACCTGGTCGGGGACAGCAGATGATGCCAATGCTGGGTCCATAACCCCCAAGCAATTACCTTTCTTGTACAGATCATATGCCTGGCATTAATAATGAAATATGTTGAAGCTTAGCAATGAGTTTAGGGACTCCTCCATATGATAAAATACTTAAATGTGTTGAAGCTTAGCAATGAGTTTAGGGACTCCCACTCCTCCATATGATAAATACTTAAATGTGAGTAGCACACAGTTCAGATTGTCCTGTGTGAGTAACCATCATCAAGGTTCAATATTCTGTAGTTGAAATATAAACAACTAGGATTTGGATATTGACATATATACAATACAGATGAGATCTACGGCCACAACTCGTGAGGGTAGCCTAGCTTAAGGTCGTCACTTAAATCAATTGGAAAATCCCAAGTCCTATGCTCAACTCGACCCCCGCTGAAAACTCTCCGACTTAACCGATACATGTAGTTTGTGGATAATTGCATATATCCAGAAATTTACCAATCAGAGGTGGATCCCAGGGCACTGTTTTGAAGGATTCCTCCGTTAACCAAAATATAAAAAAAAAAGATCAAGGGGGCCACTGAGAACTTGGTGGACCAATTATACAAATATATACAATATTTTTCTCAAACAAACAAAGGGGGTGTTTGGCATTGCTTCTGATACTAGCTTTTAGTTTTCTGTTACTGATTTTAGCTATAAGTTATAATCTTTTTTAAACACTCACAATTTTTGCTACAATTTTTAACTATTTTTTCTTCTATTTTGGGTACAAGCTACAATTTTTACCAAATACTCACAACTTCTGCTACAAGCTATAATCTATAAGCTACTAACATTCCCAAACACCCTCAAAGTTTTTTATTGAAATCTTTCTGTGCTCTCCCTCGCGCAAACAACTTTTTGACTTCAATTTTCAAAATTTTATTAATGTTAAAACATTGCGCCAAACTCTTAAAACTCCTACCAATTAGGTTATCAATCTAAAAGTCAAAAACTATATTTTTCATTATAATTAATTACATTAAATTGACGACATGCAATTGAGGAATAATTGTTTTACTGCCCCGCCCCTTTTTATGACACCTTTTTCATGAAAGACAAGGAGAGGAGGGCCGTCAATTCAGAGTTGTTATATCTCATTCTCACCATTTGATCTCTTGGAAAATTGGCTCATGACGTTACCACCAAGAACTTCAATCCTTATGAAAGCTGTCCAATTACAGGGAAAAGCCAGATTGAAATGATGTTGACCCTGCTGTCCCTACCATTTTCTAATTACAAATTTACAACACCTAGGTAATTGGTCAAGGTGCTATTAGTTGACTATTAGTTGCTGCTATACGCCACCACTACTAAGAATAACGTCAAATACAAGTTAAAACTTCAATTGGAGTTTTGCAGCTATCCAATCACTGTTATACCATCAATTGACGCGGATTCAGCTTCCATTTAGTAGTACAGAAAAATTCAAATAAGATGATAGGAAAATTCTGTTCAAGAAGATGGATCAAGTGCTTACCCATTCCAGTAGATTTTGAAAATCTAAATTTAGATTGAACGTTGAGTTTTTCTGACCACTTATCAGCTCCAAAACCACAACCCCAAAGCTGTATACATCTGCCTTTGGAGAAAGCCATCCATGCATGACATACTCAGGAGCCATATACCCACTGTTTCCAAGTACAAGCATCTATTAATAACCATACCAGTGAAGTTCCGAGGAAGTGAATTCAGTGACAAATATCCCAATCCAATGGTTGATTTCCAAAAAACTAAGAAAGAAAATTAGATGCTTGACAACATACTTGGTACCAGCTACACGGGTATTCACATGTGTTCGATCTTCAGGGAAGAGGCGGGCCATGCCAAAATCAGCAATTTTTGCAACCCATTTATCATCTAGAAGGATATTGCTGGCTTTGATGTCACGGTGGGTGATTACACAGTGCGAGCCTTCATGAAGGTAAAGCAAGCCCCGAGCAATGCCCATGATTATGCCATGCCTCCGCTTCCAATCAAGCACACCTTGTCTTCCAAACTCTGAATCAAGGCCATCACAAATAGCATCACTATCACAATTGATCCACTGTCCATTGTATTCAAACATAGTAATAAAGCTAATTAAGAATATTGTCCATGTCCAATATAATGTTGCCAAGCTTGAAAATGATGAGTTGAAAATGGTTGGGTTAGTTACCAAGATGAAAATGGTGGGACTTGCCACCATGATAATAGTTGGAAATTGGAATTGGTCAAAATACTTAAAGTTCAGCACATTAGGTTGCTATTATGTAAATGTCTATCGCATGAGCTGTTTTTCCCACCATGTCTTTTGCAATTTGACAAAGCAATTCTCAGATGAGAGAGGAAGGAATTGAAAAACATAGGTACCAATCTAAGCCGAAGCTGAGGGGTATCATTCCCAAACCCTATGTATTTATATAACCGAAACTAACACCCTGATTTTATGCACCCGATTTAAGCAATTATATGATTGAGACTCGAAAGTCCAAGTATGACTCTATGATCATCATGAAACAAAGTCTACAAACACAATAGGTAACAGACTTATCAAAAAACAAACAAAAATGAAAAAAGAACATATAACTAGCCAAACCCAATTGGTAGTGCTTTTTGTCTGGCCCTCAGTTACTAAGAATAACATTTAGGGCCACTTGATTTAGATTCAATAAGATCTCAGAAATTCCAAGTTTATAGAGGGGCACGGTGCCACTACAGAACAGTGAGGAGACAACACTGGCTGAAAGAAACAAAAATTATTACTTCTCTCACTTTAATAGAGGACACAAAAGAATATATGAGTATCACTTGAAAATAAAAACATAAATAAAAAAACAAAAACAAAACAAAAAAGAGCAGCACAATGCAAATAATCTTCCCAATCGATTGAAGATTTCAACCAAAGAAAAAGTCAAGGGAAACCACTAGGCAAGTATGGCATGGTACATGGAGACTTCGTCTTGCACCGATTTCAATATTTATTCATCACTATCAATGTAAAAGATTTATGCAACGAACATGATTCTTGGTTTCCAGATAATCACAAATAAATAGCTTTTGCATAAAAGAAAAATCTATTAATAAGATTACCATAAATAAAAATGTAAAATGTACACCATTTGAAGACATGAAAATATATTTGACTGCCTAAAAGAAAACTTGGAAAAATACCTTCCAGAATTTGACAAATCGCAACAAGGTCAGATGCTCATTAATAATTTAAAAGAAGGGGAAAACACTTTTACTAAAACATGGCTTGCCATCCTGTATGATGCCAAGAGGACTTTATGCATGCCCAGATTCTTCAGTAGAAATGGCAACTTAGTGTTTTCCCTCCCAATTTTGAACAATCTTCCATAACAATACGAATTTCCTGATTCCTTGGTTTCTATGAAGACAACTTTAAACAAACAACTCCAAGTCCTTCTCCAAAAGGATTCTTCAAAAGATTAATGCCCACTCAACATTGAATAGTTTTTCAATCTGAAAATCGAATAGCATTTTTCTCCTATTTGCATTACAACATTTTCGAAGGGAATTGGGAATTAGTTTTTGATATATCCCGATGAATGGAAATTAGACACCGTTCCACAACTGTATTTGATGTAAAGATGCTACCTTACTTTTCTCAAGCACATTGAAAGTTTGCAACATTGTGCTTCGCCTCTGTCCACAATTGACATCGCAACTATAGAGCTGAAGCTAATGTTTCTATTTTCATTATAAGCAGACAAAGTTGAATCTTTTCAAAGAAGAACACAAAAATGAAGAAAGGTTTAAGAATGAGTTATATTATGTCCCCATAACAATTCAGTAAAACACATCCACATTAAAAGATGAAAAGAATACATATATGCCTATTGGAGAGTAACTTTCAATCTTAGCTGCATTCCTCTCTTCGAAAGAGCTCACTTCCTTCGCTTTATTAGTTCAAAAATGGTTTCTGCTTCAAGGTTATGTACTTCTCAAAAGGCATATGTCAAGTAGGATTTCTTATAACGGGTGGTTAGGTGAACAAATCATAGCCACAGTCACCTAGGATGTTTTCCTGTGACTTTTTGTTTGCTAGTTTACACACAAAATGTTTGAATCTTCTGTTGGAATAATGTTTTTAGAACTTTCAAAACTTCAAGAATTTTAATTATTTAATTTAATTTTTCAGTCACAATAGTTTTATGGCCCATTTGATAAGGGTATTATTAGGTTGTTCCTGACTTCCTGTATTTTATTGGTCATTATATTTGGACTATTTACATCCATCATGTTAGGACCCTTACGTAGTTAATACAATTCTCAATTAGACCAATATTTGTGTTTCATGTCTTGTTAAGCTCTATATAAAGGATCCAATAGGCCTTTCTCAAGATAGAGAAATATACAAAGTTATACACATTCTCTCCTAAATTACAATGCTAATTTCCCATTCCATATTTACAGGCAATCTTGGCTGGGATACTTCATATTTATGTTGGCAGACATGACTCCCAAGGAGAGTAGCTGTGAGCATTGGGTTGAGCCTTGCAGTCATTGCAGTTGGTTAGAACCTTAACGTGGAGAGGCTCGACAACTTTAGGACAAGGAATATGAGGCTCACAATCTCAAAGGACCAGATTTTCAGTTCTTTTAATAGTATTTTATATTTCAACAACTCGTTATTATGTATCTGATATGTTCCTATTTTTATTTTATTTTATTGTTTAATAAAAAAATTAGACCACATGTTTTGAACAATTCTTTTCTCTATTAGATTTCATTGTTTGAAAGTTGGCTAGGTTTATAGAAGTTGAAATGCTTAAAATCTTGCTGATAGGATGATATAAAAGGGTATCAAAAAAAAAAAAAAGAGAGAAAGAAACAGCTTTAGATTCCTCAAATTTAACTTTATATTGGAAAGTTTCATTCATGGCATTGCATAGTGACCGAAAAAAACTCAGAAACACCATGCGATGTTCAAGGATTCATTATTTTTATAATGGCCGACTGCTTAGTTATTGTCAGAGTGACCACCTTTTATTCAATTTCTTATTTCTAGGGGAAATAGTCGGACAGCAATGGAGTTGTAAGTATCAAGATCCAAAATGATAATGCAACCAACATGCTTCACCAGCTATCATCTTCAATTTCGGAAGCAAAACACTTTGTACACAGGATACCAATTACAAACTGCACAGAAAATGCATCTTTGCCATTCATTACATGTGAACCCCACAAAATATTGCAGGTTTCACATGCAATGAATAGTTGGGATTCATTTTCTATGGTCTGCGATTGGTTGTCTTTATGTATGTAGTATTACTGATATCGAAAATGTCCAAGCTTTTGAAATGAACCCAAGTTGGATTATCTTAAATCTCAACACATCTACCTATTAACTCAAAATCAACAAGCAAGAACATTAATTGAAACTTGGCAACTAATCATCACCATAAAAACCAATTGGGCAGTCACTAATTGGCCGTTTAACAACTTCAAATTCAACAACTGGTCCCTAAATTTCAGCTCCACTGAGGTAAACAATTGAATGTTTCCGTTAAAAAAAGAGATCAAAGGCAGAATAGGACTTACTGAAGAGATGCTTGTCCAGACTCTCATTAGCGACATATTCATATACAAGCAGCATCTCCGCACCATGTGCACAATAACCCAGCAAATTTACTACATTGCGGTGCTGCACACGCGACAGCAGCTTCGCCTCGTTCGTGAATTCTTTCTTACCCTGGTTCGAGCTCAGCGCAAGCCTCTTCACCGCAATTTGTCTTCCATCATCCAACTTCCCCTACATATCCAATATATATATGTGACACCCGGTAGAAATTTAGCATGATATGTATGGAAATAATTGAATTACTATTAATAAATTGAGATTAAGTTGTTTGAAAGCGTTGTTCGGATATTTATTTAAGTTATTGAGCTAATATTCCACTTAGATTAGATGGTTACAAATAGTATGTCGGAAGAATAACCCGCGGTTCATAGTGGTGTGAATAGAAGAGTAGAAGTCTCGAGTTTGCATATTCTTTGCGCGTTAATGGACTGTTTTGCTCTGTCTTTTGCTAATGAGTTGTTATTTCCGATGTCAACTAAGGAAAGAATTTGAGCAACGCGACGAGAGGAAATAGTGCGATTACCTTGAACACAGGACCAAAGCCGCCTTCGCCGAGCTTGAGATCGGGGTGGAAATCTTTGGTAGCGGAAACTAAGGTTTCGAAAGGGAATTGCTTATGCTCTTTTGCAGCGATGTTCTCCAACTCTTCTTCGTTGTTTCCTTCTGGTACGTCAATTACAGAGCCACCAAAAACAGAGGTGAAGGTGATAAACAAGAAGACAATCAAAATACAGCAAAAAAAAAAAACAAACAAACAAACGAACTCATGCGAGAGAATTGGATACAGAAGCACACACCTGTCCTGGATCTGAAAGGTCTGATAAGGTTTAGAACGAAGTCGCCTGGTTTGGTCATGGTTTGTTACGGAAACCCATGAAAATGTTAGCGGAATTGGAAGTGGGTTTATACGATACGAGGCTCGTATAGACTTTGCTTCGGTTCGGTGAATCCGAACTTTTTCCTTTCTGACTCAAAGCTACTTTAAACAAAAAGAAACAAGGTCCTATTTAGCTTTCATAATTTATCTTGCGTCTGAAACATGAAGAAGATGAGTTGCTTCTGGGAAATTTAGTTGGGCTTTGACTCTCGAGGTCTAACCTCTCCCTTGGGAATTTGGTTTTGGTCTTCCCCTCAGTGTCGTCTGTCTTCATTGTCAAATGCCAAGTACGTCTTTATTTTTAGTTTTTTTCCACTTCATAAAGTTTATTTCTTTTTTTTTTTAATCGGAATGAAGTTCATTTGTTTCCATTGTCAAGCGGCAGTAGTTGTTTTTTAATTTTTTTTTCACTTTATATAAAGTTTCTTTACAATCACGCATGGGTTCTCTTCCCCATTTTTAAAGAAAAACAGTGAAATGGAAAAGGTCAAACGAAGTTATTTTCTTATCAATCTGTGTGCTTTTTTACCTAATTCTTTAACGAGTTAGAGTGGAATTTACTAAAACTGTCTTTATAAAATATAATATAAAGCATACGTAGACTTTTTTTGTGTGTGTTTTATCTAATTCTTCAAAACGAAAGTTTGTATTAGCGAATTGTGGGCTTTTTTTGAAAAATTATAATTACTTTTGAAATATTTTATGATATTATTTACGTGATATTTTTAAATTCTAATAAATAAAATTATGTGATGCATGTTAAGTGGGTTTCGTTTTTTTTTATCTTCTATCTATTTAATAAAAACAGGCTTATATTATTTTATACAGAGTATTTTTTGTTACATAATAAAATAAAAATATAACATAAATAATGTCAAATAGTAATTTAAAACTACAAAATAATTATTCATTTTTTCTCTCGCTAAACTTGTTTATGTGGTACTTCTAAATTTTGATAAATAAAAATGCATGCAAACTAAGTGAGCTCTCAGTTTCTTTTATTTTTTATTTATCTAATAAAAATAAATTTATATTATTTTATGCAAAATATTTTTTATTATATAATTAAATAAAAATACAAAATAAGCAATGTGTACTTCAAAACTTACAAATAATTATTCATTTTTGTTCCTATAGCAAAACCCCACCTTTGGGGATCCAACCCCACATGAAGGGATCGAACCTTACATGAATGCCGGAGCCAAGGCGCCGCCTGCGCCAACTCCACCGTTCAGCAAATTGAGACTTAAGCCTCGTTTGGAATAATTATTTATTTATTTATTTTTATTTTAAATTATTTTTTAATTATTTAATCAAATTATTATACTTTTTTACTCTTTCTTTGAAAAATTAAAAATAAACTAAAATAAGCTAATAAATCAAATTTATGTTGTTTATGAACTTTTTTTATTTTTAAATTAAAATATTTTACTTTTTAAAATCATCTTCAGAAGATGAACTGAAAAAGTAAACAATTTTAGTCCAAAAATAATAATAATAATAATAATAAAAATAAGTAAAAATTACAATATTTAGCTCCGTGATAACTAGCACTATACACCACCGAATATCAAAAATAAATAATATAAAAATTTATTGTGTTCAATTGTATTTTGTACTCATTTTATTCATAATAACTCGTGATTTGAAATTAACTTTTAGACTTTGTATAATTTATAGTTTTTATTTTTTATTTACAATAAATAAAAAATATATTTATTTATTTTTATATGAAAACATAAATAAAAATACATTTAGCACATGAATGTTTTCGTATAATTTTATTTTAAAACAAGTGATTAATGCTCAAATGGGACCACCAGTAAGAGAGGAATCGCCTAAGAGAATTGTTAGACGTAAAAAGGCGCGTGATGGTTGGAAGTGGTGGTAGTCGACGACATCATGATATAATTCAATAACAATGGTAGAAATTGTCAAAAATGATAAGCGGAGCTAGTGGCGATGATGGTTGCCGAAGGTGTTACTTATAGCTATATGTGGTAAGTGGATGTAGCGATTGATAAGTAGAAATAGTGGTTGAATGTAGTAGTAGTGATAATGACTGGCAATGGTAGATGATGATGGTCGACAATGGTAGGTAGAGATGGTGGCTGACGTGGAAATGACAATTGGCAAAAAGAGGTGGTGGATAGAAATGGTTGTCTAAGATTATGGCAGAAGTGAAGGCTAGACGTTGTGGTCCGTGACGATAGCAAGAGATATCAATAGCTAAAGATAATGAAGGAGGAAAAATAGAATGAGAAAATATTTACAAAATAAGTGAAAGCATATATCTTTTTTTTAAGAATTTAACAATTTTTGAAAATTATTTATGTTTTTTTTTAAAAAAGATAATTTTATCAGATATGTTTTTGTTTACAGTGTATAATTTTTTTAAAAATAAAAACAAAAAATCATAAATGTAAACGTTACCAAATAGAGCATTAGTTTTTTGTTTAATTTTTTTACAAAAATAAATAATAAAAAATAGAAAAATTTTAGAATAGGTCCCATTATCAGCTGATATTTTAGGATTAGTCATGTTTAACTTCTTTTTAATAAATTTAGTCCCGCAACATTAATATTTATTAAAAATACCTTTAAATTAAATTTTTAGAAGATTTCATTGACCAAATCCTTTCCTAAATGGGAATAAAAAATCATGCCCAAAAAATCTCTCACAAAATCTCTCAAAAAATTCCCTAAAAAATCTCGCAACACAATCACCAGAACCTTAGCGATGTCACCAGCTTCATCCTTCGTCACTGTCATCGCCGTTGTCGTCGTTGACTCCATCTTCTCTGGTGCCGACATTGATCTCCTTCTTCGGCGATTTTCTCTACTTTTTTCAGCACCGATCTCCTCATTCCATTAAACTAATAAATTAATCAATTTAAAGTTCTGGAGAAATTTCTCATTCCATACAATTGATAAATGTATTAGTTCAAAATTCTGGAAAAAATGTCTCATTCCATTAAAGTGAGAAATTTTTTTGGAGGAATTTTCTCGAGAAAATTAAAGTGTTAAATTTATTAGTTAAATTAAAGTGATAAATTTGTCACAGCAATGGGGATGCCAGTGATGAAAGAGTGATAAATTTATCAATTAAAGTGATAAATTTCTCACAGTAATCGTGACGCCGGTGAAAGAAGAGTCAAGATCTGGAGGGAGGAGGAGCAACGGCGGCAAGATCTTGAGTTGGTGGCGGAACGGAGGACGACAGAGCGGTGTTCGTATTCGCATTCGTATTTGTGCGGTGTTTGTATTGACGAAGGAGCGGCGGCGGCGACGAAGGACGACGGAGGAAAAGAAGTGATCGGTGGCCGAATGAAGGAGGATAAGGGGTGACGGTGACAGCAAGGCGCCGTGCATGCACACACACGAGAGAGAGAGAGAGAGAGAGAGAGAGTTGGTGCTGTTAGGGTTTCGTGCTGATTGTTCACTTTGAATTTTCTAGTCTTTCACCTTAATTTGTGGGGTTTCATATCAATCATTAACCATTATATAGATAAAATTTTTATATTGGGCAAATTCAAAGTTCCTATGCCAGAGTTTTATCTTTTAGAATTTTCTAGTCTTTCACCTTAATTTGTGGGGTTTCGTGTTGATTGTTCACTTTGAAAGAGTTTTTTTTTTCCTTCTATTGGTACAACTTCTTTTAAAACTTTAATTTTGAAAGTAACTCTAAAGAATTAATATCCCTAAAGGTGCTGTGTTTTTAAAAATTATCAAAATTAAAGAGTTCAAACTAACATCATCGGGTACTTTTGACTTTTTAAGATTAAATAACAAATAAGATTATCTTTATACATTTTAAGTTATTCGAACCTCTTTTCAATTGAAGTAATGGCGTGATTTATTATATAAAAATAAATTAATTCTAAAAGAATTTTGATATATCTTTTATATTTTTTTCCCTAAATTCCAAATTGTATTTACGCTTCGCCAGCAACCACCCATGCAATGAATTTCGACTCCAGGGCTGAATGGAATCCATTTGGAAGGATCGACTAAGGATCTATGATTTTCATTGACCAGTGATCACAAAAGCGACAGAAAAGAAAGCAAGCCACAAGGACGGCTTCTCTTCCGCTGACTTCATCATTCACTCTCCTTTACGCTCATCAAGAGTTTGTTTTATTATTATTATTTTATTTTAAATATTCTAGTACATAATTTTTTTTTTTAAAAAAAAACAAAATCAGGCCTAGCCTACTTTGTCTATAGACGTGAGACGTAGTCTACTTTATTTGTAGACTTAATAAATAATAGAGAAATTTAAAAATTAGTTTTTTTTTAGGTATCGTAAGAGTTTTAATCATATTATATTTATTATATTAGTTTTAGTCCATTATAAATTATGATAAGATTTTATGATTGATTTACCCCCGTTTAAAAGATTTAATTTTTCTTTTCTATCATATTTAAAATTTGAATTTGAAAAATTTAAACTCTAGCTGTTGCCTCTATATTTCTCATTTCATACCTTCGCCGTGGCCAAATCTCGTCGCTACCTCCACCTAAACCTTTGCCGCTTTCATGTTCGTTCTTCCCATCCGTCCTAACCAAACATCTGCCATCTTCATCCCCGTCCCTTTCGCGTGGGAATAGTTTACAGAGAGAGCAAAGTATCGTCCTCTCTCGCTGTCGTCTTCCATCACAGACTTCCAGCTTATACATATATCAGTTGTGTTTGTGATGCATAATCAAGAAAACATATAAGGCAGATTGCCAATTAATACATTTAGAAGTTGTATTTGTGCTGTAATAATTAGAAAAATACAAGGTAGATTATCAACTGATACATTTATTAGTTGCGTTTGTGATTCAAGATCAATGAAAAATACAAGACAAACTATTAACTGATCAATCTATCAATTGTATTTGCAACGTAGTGATGATGGCGACGCCCTCATGGCGATAACGACGACGCCCTCACGGTGATGGCGGCGACGCCCTGATTGGCGACGACAATGGCAGCGGAGGAGGATGAAGACGAGGACGGGGCTAGGGTTGTGATGATTACGGCACCATATTTTGGGAGAGATTTTTTAGACGAGATTTTTGATTCTTGTTTAGAAAGGAATTTGTCAATGTAATCTTTTGAAGATATAGTTTAAGGATATTTTCGGTAAATATTAATATTGTGGGACTAATTTTATTAAAAAAAGTTAGATATGACCAATTCTTAAATATCAATTGATATTTGTACTTTTGCCAAAATTTCTC
>JAULJZ010000024.1:5922431-5935463 GCA_032270985.1 Heliamphora pulchella
ACAACAATTAGGAAAAGACAACTAAGTTAAGATTTTAATATTAAGAACTTTGGGATTAGGTCTTGACAAATCAAGTTAAGATTACATACAACAATTAGGAAAAGACAACTAAGTTAAGATTTTAATATTAAGAACTTTGGGATTAGGTCTTGACAAATCAAGTTAAGATTACATACAACAATTAGGAAAAGACAACTAAGTTAAGATTTTAATATTAAGAACTTTGGGATTAGGTCTTGACAAATCAAGTTGCCGTCCATTCGCAGAACTCTTATATATTGCTTAACAGTTGTCATCATATATTGCATATCTAAAAGCACGTAGCTACTAACAAATTGTCTATGCAACTCGTACCAATGTAAGATGTAAACCCACAATAATTTCAACTTCAAACCCTTAATCAGAAAACATAAATTCTGATATACAAATTATATAGGAACATATTGAGATTCACACTAACAATATATCCTGAAAGTTGCACTTCTTAAATCTAAAAGACCCCCACAGGTCCTAAGCTACAAAATCTGAAGTCAATTCTTCTGAAAAATTAAGAGAGCTTGATAAAGTTTTGGCTTTAAAATAACTTTCATTGAACATCTTCACATACTATTAACCCCCCACAGCACACTAAAGAAACTTAAGCGGGATTTGGATCCCGAAGATGCAATCCGTATTCCAAAAAGCCATATTACTTAGATAAGTGGATGCCAGCATGAACATCCATGGAGTAAACTAATTAAGTTAATACCAGAGAATAAGAGCTTGTTTGAGATGTCAAGAAATCTTGGTTTTTAAGAAGTTAAGCTTTTTAGAAAAGAAATGAGAAAAAAATTTAAATTATTAGGAATAATTTGTTTAGGGTAGCCTTTTTACTGTTTTGCTTTATGCTGGAAGGTCTAATATGTTATTACTTTTTACTTTTAAGTTGCAGTGTGTGGGATAATGACATGTTTTTTTTGTTTTTGCGAGTAAAGTCAGTTTTTCATTAAGAGTATTATAGTCATTTCTTAAAAAGAAAAAATTATTTAGAATGTGTATAGGCTTTTTTCCTCAAATAATGAAGTGAAAAAGTAATGAAAAACGTTAAGTGAACTTTTTAGAGACGCCAAGCAGTTAACCTTAAAAGTTCGTTTTTCTTTTTCTTTTTCTTTTTTTTTTTTGGCAAAGAAAGAAAGGAAGAAACAGCATTTTAGATACCCCAAACAGAGGCTAAGATAGATTCCACTAGTTTCCCCTCTGCGCCCCCACTTCCGTGGCCTGCAAAAGGGAGGGGGGAAAGGGAGGAAAAGTAACAAACGCAAAATGGAAAATAGAAACACTGTTTTCTCTTATTCAATTATCACTGTTTTTAGTTATCATGAACTATAAGGAGTACAGCAGCAGTAACAGATTTGAAAAGGGAGTGCAGTATTTAAAATGCAATCTTGGCTTAAAACTTGTGAGCAAAGTCTTCTGGTGTATTTGTATTAGATTATACAGTCCACGTTAAATCCAAAAGCATCATTAATTAGAAAATAGTACTAAAATATAATGAAGTTACTACAAAGAGAGAGTTGGCAATAAAACACACATCAACTATAAATTATATAATATGAGAAAACGCCAAAGATGAACCATGCATCAAGTTTGGAATTCAAATTGACTAGTTGTTTAACTTGGAGGCTTCCTGTGCCCCACTTATAAATTCAAGGACGGACACAGAGAAAAGAGGAGAGAAGGAAGAGGCAAGAAATTTGATGGGGAAAAAAAAAAGACAAGGATAGCTGAAATTGCTTTAAATGGGTCCCAATATTTTCTGACAGGAATAAGATTCCAGCCTGTTCTCTCATTTCATTGCCCAAAATATGTTGAAGCTAAAAGATCCATTTTTCAACTTCCTAACTCTTAAGCAGTCATCAGCAAAGGGATTTACCAAAATTATGAAGGCTTTACCAACCCAAGATTTGGCAGTGAAACTTGTTAAGTTGCACCCTTACCTCAGTTTTCCTATGTAAGTGCTGCTCGATCTTGATATATTATCTGCATCCATGGAGATCACGTACTCTGTGCAAGTAGTTCGCCGATTCCGTTTTGCAGAAAGTAGAAATTTTCCATTTTCGACAAGCAAGGCTGCAAAACCAAGCATTGAATCACAAAGAATATTAGGAAAAATAAGAAAGGCAAACAAGGGGAAAACAGAAGGACGATATTGAGCTAAATGAAAATGTTGATTGAGAGACTTTGAGTTCAATAAGGTTGAGTCTAGAACACCTGTATTAACCCCAGCACTGGACTTCAGCTGATGAGAGCTCCAGGTTACAAAATTATCACCAAATTGCAATGACAATTAATTAGCTAAATTCAAATGTTGACTTTCGTTGGGGTTAACTCACTTTCGACCTGTCTGAGATAATATGTATGATTTGGTGTCCAAAGAAATATAGCAAATATATGGTCCCTTGCAGATTACAGCTGAACTAAATGCATAGCAATTCCACCCTGGAGGTCTTGTGTTCGACTACCACTGTCTTAACTGGTGTGCGGGTCTGCGGACCCATATCCTTTCTAGAATATGTCCCCTCAATCTCCCTGCCGAGGGTTGGTCCAAACTCCAAAGCAACCCTACCACAGGTGGGTTCCCGGGTCATTAAAAAAAGGGCACAGGAATTCCTGGTTGCAGATGGCATGCCAGCAAGCATACAAGAAGAAGAACATACAGTTCCATCCCCAAAAAAGAGAAAATTGGTGAATTTTGTTCACAAGATAATGCTTAAGAAACCATAAATTGAACCACCAAAAAAGCACACTCACTTCCACCGTCCCAGTTAGCGGTTTAGGCAGGACAAATGGATAATTTTCTAGAAGAACAAACTTCTCAAAGTTTCCAAACATGTTCACAATAAGTTCAGATGCAATTTGATTTCATAGTAATAACCACATTACCAGACAGATGTGGAGTAGGAGTTGACTGACTTGGTAACTGTGGAAAGGAAATGGTTTCACCATTACTTTGACAGAATGGCAGAACATGTTTAAATCAGACCAAATACCAAATATAAGGGCCACTCTTTCATTATGTTCTCATTAATAATATCCTGATCGAAACTCTTAGTATTGCCACTTATCTTTTTTTTTTTCCTTTTTGAGTTTTTGCCAAGACAACCTCCTTTTAAGAAATAAACATGATCCTATTCAGTAAATTAATCATCTATGAACCTTAAGGTAAATATACAGACAGCAAGAGTGCATTCACAAGCTCCACAATTTCCGGAAACCAATTTTAGATCAGAACGACAATGCGTGGAATTCTAGCCCTAGTGGAGAGCAAGTTTCTTCATACATAGCAAAGAAAGCAACAGCTTATGGACTAAACAAGGAGTATAAGATCCATATGTCTCTCCGGCCTAATGCTTGAGGCCAAAAAGGGTGAATGAGGTGCATTATACCCTATTACTTCATTTTAGTTGTTCTGGCAGTGTCCAATATTTGTCAAACACCAATACTTCTCCAATACTTCTCCAATAAGATACACCACATGCTGTATCTTATTTTTATTGTTATATTATTTTGTTAGACACATTGGGTTGCGTTTAATTGACAATAAAGGAAATGAAAAAAGGAAACAAAAACTATTTTTCTTTCATGTATGCGTGTTCAGTTGTCCCTAAAAAATGTGGATCCAACCATAATAGTTCTCTTGTAGGAAACATTTTACTCAAATCATTTCTTGTAAAATGTATAGGATTTTACATCACAGAAAAGTTCAAAACTAAATTTTCTACAAACATAATTGCAAATTAAAATAGCCAACGGAAAATAAATCCTTATATATTTTTATTTCCTTTCTTTTCCTTTAATCCACTGTTCTCAGAAATTATTTTGTTGTCTGATATTTCTGACCACGAGATGGAGCCTAAGAGACATGGCTCAGATATACATCCCATGCTCAGACACCTCACGGAACAAGATAAGGACAATGCTGCATGCATATCACTTATTAGCATGTTCATAAT
The DNA here is from genome assembly GCA_032270985.1 of Heliamphora pulchella. Taxonomy (NCBI): domain Eukaryota; kingdom Viridiplantae; phylum Streptophyta; class Magnoliopsida; order Ericales; family Sarraceniaceae; genus Heliamphora; species Heliamphora pulchella. The sequence goes on from JAULJZ010000024.1 coordinate 5,926,424, forward strand.
TGAATTCCAAACTAATTTGTAATAGTTTGCTGAATAACTTGGTGAGCTTGTGAGTTGCTTTTCTTTGTTGCATTAGTATGTTAGTAACTTGTTCTAGCACCTGCTAGATGATGTTTGAACTTTGCATTGAAAGGTCTTTCATGTTGAATTGGTGTTCATTTTTATTTTTCGTAGTTCGTAGTTTGTGTAGGTTATCTCTGCATACATAGAAAATAAAAATACATAAATAATATATTTTTCTGAATATTTTCTGTATCCCTATCCTAATATTGTGAAAATTGGTATATCTTGTGATCCTACCTCTGTTGTGTCCATGTACCATATCCATGTTTGTGCTCTTAGATCATACCATATTGAAATTGCACAAGGACACTTGAATTGACAATCCTAACTCATGGAAATATTAAAAAATTATTAACCAAATGATCAAGCTTTTGCCTAGACTCAAGTCATCATCAAATAAAGAGAAACTAAGGAAAGCTGATTACACTCAATTTAAGATTAGTATTGAACCCTACAGGACCTGTCGAATGTGACAAACGAAAGTTCACAAACTAGTAGCATCAAGTTGTTATGAGAAACCCTTCCTTACCAGGGCTAAGACAAAGGAAAAGGTGGTAAGTTAAATTAGCTTTGCCTCTCTTAATGAAGCACTGAATGGGTCCATCCCGATGCCCTAAAAGAAGAATAAATCACAACTGTTAACTGCCAGATTGCTTTGCCAATCAAAATGTCATAAGAATTAACTCATTTTTAAGGAACCTGCGTGCAAATTTAGAAAATGTAGTTAAGCAATAATGAAAAGCAGAAAACAGATGCACCTGCTTCATTGAGACTGGAAAGGTGATCTTCCCCGAAAACTCAAATTGTTATCCCCACTAAAATAGTTATGCATGTCCAGTAATGACAACTGTATCAAGTATAAGTGAACTAACAACAATAAGACTTGAGAATTTTACCAGCAGATCTCCAGTATCCAGGTTGGTTGGGGGAGGAGCCGGGGGAGGAACTTCAACATCCGAGAAAGCAACATCATCTGGAGGCAGTGGCTTAGGTTCGTTAATGGATACTTTTGTCTCTTCAGAAGGAGAAGAAACTTCCTCTGGTTTATATGTCAATTGGAGCCTTTCTGGATATTCCTGATTAATGACAGCATATTAGACAATAGCACATACTCACTCAGAGTTTGAAATAGCAAGCAATGATAGAGTTCAACAAATACAAATCATAAGAAATAATCAATGTGGTACTAAAATAGTTATGCATGTCCAGTACAAGTCAGAAGATACTTCGAGCAAAAAAAGGAAATAAAATTATCTACTCACCAATGTATCCCTGGGTGCGGAAACCATCCTCGGGGCCTCTCTTATATACTCTTCCATGGTTGCAAGAAAGGACTGTGGAGGCTGGAAAAGATGAACAAAATGTCAAGTCAGCATTAGTTGAAAATAACATTGAGAAAATCTAAATAACCAACTATACATTATATTACAGTCAAAGCAGCATCACCTCTCTCAAAACAGGAAACTGGAAATTTCTAGCAAGTTCCAGACCTTTGCAAACTTCGTAAAAATCAGAAAGGCTCCCAGCCTGCCGTAAACGCCAATCTTTTTAGAAAAACATCCCCAAATTTAAATGATTAACAACCTCTTTAACGTCTAAGGTTCGGATCAATCACAATTTAATTGAACAACATATGAAAAGTAAATTTGAGTAGTAGACTAGAGTCAACAAAGCTGATTCAATATTGTTTAAAGAACTTAATGGAAAGTCACCTGCTGCCCAGCGCGTTTATATACATAGGGCTTTGATTGCTTCATGTCTAGGCATCTCAAAAAACTGAAAAATAAATTATTTTAAAAAGAAAATGAGCAAGTAAAAAGTGACACACAGCCATTGTATAAAAGTAATCTTTCAGGGAAATGAAGGCAATTCACCTTGTCAACTAGATTGATGATCCCATCATTAATTGCGCAATAAATCTTAAAACTCTCTTTGAGTACCTGAAATTTTACATGTATTGAAAGGTCAAGGATAGTTATCATATGATTCAAGTCCACGTTAATTAGCCCAGCTCTCTCTCCCACTCTCTCCCACTCTCTCCCACAATTCCCCCTCTGCCTTTAATCTTCTTCTTCTCTTTCCTTGGGGATGGAAGATGTTAGTAGTTTCACTACCAATGAAGGATGTAACGGAGACAGGACAAGGAAAGCATGTGCACCAAATTTAATAAACCAGTTTCTTCTCCAATCTCCACTATACATTTTCACACAAATACATGCAAGCCAATGTTTTTCTCTTTTTCTTTTTCTTTTTCTTTTCCTTTTTTTTTATTTTGGTTGGGGGGGTGGGGGTGTTACGAAACTTCAGGCAAGCCATCCAATACCAATGGGGTTGGTAATAAGAAAGATTTGTATATTGAGTTTGAGTGAATTAATCAGATTTAAAAGAGAAGCACTACTGTTGGTTCCAACCTCCAAGTACAAAAATCACAATTCAAATTTTACACAGTTTTCAATTAGGTGGACCCAAATTCTGTCTTTTATTGCTCGTTTGAAATCTATTCATTTTCCAAGAATTAATGGCTGGCAACTTAAATTGTGTGGTTTTATAGTCCAATGCTTAATTTGTATACTCTACACGGTCCTTCAGATTATCTTCAAAACCATTTTAGTAACATTTACTTTTAAAGTTAGGTATGGTGCACAAAATAAAAACCACACATACCAGAGCCAGGGCATACTGTATTACGTAATTGCCAACTGCTGCTCCCTCAGGCTGTGAAATAAAAGGGCAACATCTATTGTCACTCACAGATTTTAATACATCTCAGAAACTCAAAACATATATGCAAGGAGTTCTGAGGCTTCAGAAAGAATACCCGGCATCCAATGAGACGATATAGCTGCTGCTGCAAAGCAGGCAACTGCTCCAACAATTCTTCACTGTCCAGCTCCCTAGTTCTGCTGTAGCCCTAACGAGCAAAACAATGGGGATTGGAAAAAGTCAGAAATCCAGACTGATGAAAACCAATTGGCCCCAATATGATTAACACCCCACTCACCGTGAATCAAAATCATCCCCAGTACTTAAAAATTCCATTACAACTCATCATCAATGAAAAATTAAGCAATATCTGAAAGAACTTGGGTGGGGGGGTGAAGAACAGATAAACATAGTGATCGCAATTACTCGGGGGCTGCAAAAGGATGCAGTCATTATAAATTAGAAAAAAGATGTTTCTCACCATAATTCGAAAAAGAACCTCTCAAGGGTTCCTCCAGCCAAGGCAGTTATTGAACACCTGAGGCTCAAAGAAATAAGCAAGGCTCTTATAGTGGCTCGGAACTCAAGGCGTGATAAAGGTGTGCTTTTTGCACTACTCTACGTTTTTGGCCGAGTACCCACTCAACACTAAATGAGTATGGATACAAGATATGTGTTGGGTGCGGTTATTCTTTATCAGACATGGCTAACATCTCAATCATGACAGAATAACGAAGAATAAAGACAACATACTAAAATCAAATCTACGACTTATGGTTATTAAGTGCAACAAAGCTATTAAAGATAGAAACAAGTACCTAATGTGAGAAATCAGTATGTATAAATCAATAAATACCTAAAGAAGCTAAAATATTGCCTTATGAATTAACACTTGACACAATTTTTTAGCCATATTAACGCACCAATATCTAATATTTGGATACTTTTTAGCCCAGTTCGTATATCGTTAGTTTTGAGATTTTATGTGTCCGATCCCTAAATACACACTCGTACCCAACACCCGTATCCGAGTCTGTGCAGCATAGACTCTACATCTATTTATCTATTTACTATTATAAAGGGAACTCATAACTTGGCAGTTAGATTTGAAGCCCTGTCACATCTTTTGCATTTTCAAAAATACTCACAAATCAACTGTCACCTCTAATCATAACTTAAGGGATATAATTGTAAAATAATTCAAAAAGTAGTTACCCTTATCTGTAACTACCCACTAATATCTACTGATAAGAGCATGAATGGCGATGAGAGAGAGTGAGAGAAAGAGAGAGGGAGGGAGAGAAAAAGTACCTTCGCGAAGAGAGAGAAGGGGGTGGACAAAGCAGTCGTAGAGACAGGGAGGGCAAGAGGAGCAGCGCACGGAGGCTATAACATCGAATTGCACACGCATAGCGTGTGCCTCGGCCTCTAGTTGTGAATCAAGAGTACGCATCACATCCACTTTTTTTACCCATAAATCTTCTTTTCCTGACAGGTTTCTATTTATTCATTTACAAGATGCAATTGACCATCAATTCTTTTTTTTTTCTATTTGTGGTATGCATTACATTTCATACACTTCTTTCTTATCAATGTATTTACCATAGAGAGACAGTTTCTTGATTGAGCAATGTTTTCCAGTCTACTAATTCCATCTACAATTCCTAGAAATTACTCTTTTATTTTCTTTAATTATATTCATCTTTTAATATTTGTACCCTATCAAAATCTACATTGAGAACTCTTCACCCTCTCACGAACGGGTAAAATGCGTCACCAAAAGCTTTCACCTTTAAAGTTATTGTTCCCATAATAGAAATATAGGACAAATAAATTTGACATTGATAAATGTCCCCATATACCTAAATGGAATAAAACACCCAAAATTGAGACCATTTACTCAAAATGTTTAAAGTTATCAAGAAATCAACAGTATAGTCTATGCTACGTGAACTCGGGTACAAATGTTAAACTCAACAAGTGTCTAGAGATAAGACTCGCTAATTTTTCTAATTTTAATATAGGGAGACAGTGCCAAAAAAGTGTACAAAAGTACAGGAATACAACACATGCAAATGCATCATATTTATAATTATATTTATATATTTATATATAAATATAAAATCTTATCTATAGTTCTTCAAAAACACAATATATTTGGCATAATTTCTAAACAATGTGTAATTTTTTTATAAGTAAAGAGATAATACAACATATCATATTAAATTGTCTCAAAAGAATAATGTAGTATGTTAATGGCTATGAATTTTCTTGCATAGTTGCATCTTTTAAAAGAAAAAAACACAATATCACGTGATTACCATGTCTAACATAGACCTCGTGTCAAGACAATATCGTGTCGTGTTGACACGCGTACAACACCTTAAACTAGAGAGTCGATGTAACATAGGTTGTAGTTTGACTAGGCACGAAGTTTAAGGAGAATATTCTTATGATAAACATAAAAGGTGTGCCGTGTTGACATAATCGTGTCGTGTTGACAAGAGTCGATGTAACATAGGTTGTACTTTGACTATGCACGAAGTTTAAGGAGAATATTCTTATGATAAACATAAAAGGTGTCCTTTATCTTATGATTCTTTGTTTGGGGTGGGTGTGGATCGAGATTGTTTTTAAAATAAGTTTAACAAATGTTTTTAATACATGAGAGTCATAATTATAATGATTGACTTTTCAAACTAAGGCACATAAAAATGGAACTTCCAAATCATGAAAAGTAAGACGTGAAATGGTAACGAAGAACCATTTTTTTTTTTCTGAAGAAAAAACCCAGCCTAAGCAATTCTAATTGAACACTAACTAGTTAATGGTTATCCAAGAAGAATCAAGAAGTGTGCTTCAGAACCAAATTCAAATGTTTAACTATCTTTACCCCCACACTTCATTTTACAATCCTCAAATTTCTCCATGTTCCTAAGACTCATCTGGTGCATACCTTCTCCTTCCCTTGGCCAGATTTAGGGAGACGTTCAGCTTCGATATCATATTTCAGAATCCTAAAGCATTCAAGTCTTTCTTCCAAGAATAGTGAATATGTACGCACCCAGGCAGAGCAATCCCAAGCTACAGGGAAGGGAAAAAAAATTTAATAACACCAGCCAAACATTTCAAAAGCACAAAAAAATCTTTCTCAAAGTACAAAATGAATATGTCAGCAACATAAAATCCATTAATAATTAATAGCTTAAATAAATTAAATAACGGTTTTAAAATTAACCGATAGGACTTGAATCATCTTTGAAACTAGACAATTGGAGAATGCGTCCTTTTTGTTGGAAATTCAAAAGCTCTTCCCTAAAAGTAGGATCCCCCTCCCTCAATGCCCTGTGGATAACGATTAGAGTCTTCAATGCCACCTGTTCATGAGAAAAGAAAAATAATTATAAATACGAAACTGAGTAAGCATGGGAGAATTACGAGCTAAACATTTTTTTGTGTGTAAGTAATGAGCTAGACTTTTGGCCATGATGTAAGAATCAATAGTCATTTAATCCAATTTTATGAAATCTCAATGTATTGTTCAATTGTTCATTAAGTATAGATTACAGCATTGGTCCAGCCTACAAAGAAAAAGAAAACCACCCTCCCATGGTCCCAAAAAGAGCCTCTTTTTCTTTATTTAAAACTATAGCATGCAACTGGTAACTACTTTACTCAGGTATTTGTCCAATGACTCCAATTGTTGGAATGTAAACCCCAAATATAGTGCCATGGGAATAACATTAAATACTAGTACTTAATATGTTCCTCTTATTTTTATAGGTAAAAGATATTTATATAACATCCAGTGTTACACACAGTCATCTCAGCCATCCAAAAGGGATCGAGTAAAAAAAGAACCATAAGGAAGCTTTTATACACACATACAGTAAACATTGTGCCATGAGAAAGACAGAATTATTTCATAGGCAACTTAGTTTGAATTACATTGTATTCATATTACTTATCGAAAGTAATTACTTTCTATTGTATTAATTTCACCATAAAAAATAGATTTACCATAATCATTAAGCAATAAATTAAGAAAAATGAAATCATGAAAAAAATAAAGTTCAGCTTTTGATTTCCTAACTGTTGTAATGCTACAAAGGTTTATGTACTCTTGCCGAAAGCTTGATTCTTATGGGCAAGGAGGATCAACTTGAAATTTAAAAAAAAATGGGAGACAATATCAATTTGAATGTAATTTTGTATTTAATTTTTTGCCCCACCATTTTTAAATTATCCACTCAAAATTACTTGCCCACCAGTTCACTAAAATCATCATGCATGTTCCATGAATACAAGGAAGAGAGAAGCAATTGAAACCGCTAAAACAATCTTAAAGTTCATGTTGCATAAGAAATGAAAAGTAATCAATATAACTAGGGTTGATCCTTTATAGCCAGGAAACAAAGGAAGAGCTTCAAATGCTTTATGGCCAGAAAATTTAACCACTTCAAATGTGCATCAGTAACATAGCACTCCATCGGCAAGCACTACAGAGGACACAGTGGTGCTCCGCACCAAATACACTCCAACTAATACAGCCTCATCGTTGGCTACTCAGCAACTGTTGATTGGCGCGTAACATACTTAATCCCAAAGAGACAAAACAGGAATGCAAAAAGTCATTAGCTAGTGAACAGTGCGCCAGAAAGTGGCTTCTACAAAAAAAAAATGGCATGAGAAGCTCCCCTCCTCTCACACTATGGGCATACCTTCAAGTTAAGAGTAGGCATAAATGCTATAAAGCTATAAAGATAAGAGCCTAGATTTGCTCACTCGTTCAACATTATCAAAATATTTAGATGAATATATGACATAATTTGCAAGACAAATGCCATCAGATGATGTATAAAAATCTCTACATGGTAGAGATCCTCAATATTGAAGCCAAACCCGCCATCTTCAAATATAATACTGAAAACATATGAATTTTTGAATAGAATAATGGATTCTATAAGTGAAAGCCTAACTCATAAAAAATGTCCCGAATCGTCCAGCGCATACAAGGATGCAATTTTTAATTCTGCATGAATAGTTCAGTTACTTTGCAATATGCATAGAAAAATATTGATTTCCCCTCCATATAGTTAATAATTAATTCATGAAGATAACAAACGGAAGAAAATTATCTACCTATTAATAATTAAGGCTTGCAAACCAACAGATTATTCCATGACGAGATGGCCAATAAGCAATAAGTAATTATCATATCACCCTTGATAATAGAGTCAAAAGAGTATTAGAAGTCAACCAAGTACATTAAAAGGCATGTTTCATGACAACATGATTCAGTTTTTGTAAGAAATTAACAGAGCAATAGACACACGGAGAAGTTAAATTGGGCTAGCAGGTTATAACTAACAATATAAGTGCATTCACATGGGCATAAAGTAAAGATCATGTGTTCAATTCTCAGTGGTAAAAGTTTCACACTTTAAAACATATGACATCTGATTAAGCGAGAATGCAACAAATTTCTCACAATTAATTGGCCTGGAGTTTTCTGTCCCAAAAATTATATGTCCCTTTGTACCCATGCATTGTAAGGCCGGTGGATCATGTGAGAATCTCGAGACATATCCAACAATTCTCAATGCATTGGGACAAAGAGCCATTTACTTTTCAGGACAGATGATCCATTTCCCATCTAATTTATATGCAAACACAATCCAAGGGGAAACAAAAACTAGAAAGAAAGCATTTTTACATCATTCCCAGAGTCACAATTGATTAGATCTATATACCCTTTTTGAGCATAATAGAGAGGGAAAAAAACCATTATGGTAAATAGTGACAAGTAAACCACAATTCATTTCGAAAAATATTAAGCAGTATCAAATTCAAGCGAAACCCAAACTCAATCTACGCCATTTTTTTTGTTTTTGAGAAGGGGGGGTTGCAAAGGTGAATCCAAAACACCAAAATCCATACCGTCCAATTATGGGTCTTCACTAATCGCCTCGAAAGCGCATGGATGCAGTATGCAACATCGGCTCGAGGACGAATCGCCGATGTGGCAGCCAAAATCTCTGAAAGAAATCACCAAAACACACAAAAGAAATTCACATATTAACACCAAATAGAAAGGGGCAAAAAAAAACCCATAACAGAAAATTGGATCTGCGTATAAAAAACTCACTCCTGAGGTGTCTCTCTTTGGGTGGACACTCAACGTGGTTCGTCGCTTTAACGATCGCCACATCCACATCCTAATTATAAAACGCCATCAAAATTAGCAATAACCTACACGAATTTCGTACGATAT
>JAULJZ010000024.1:5949936-5964629 GCA_032270985.1 Heliamphora pulchella
TTTGAAAATTCTATGACATAACACTTCTAATAAAGAAAATGATCCAAAGCCCAACCCAAAAAAAAACAAAAAAAAAAAACAAAAAAAACAATACATTAAAAGAAACACCATGAAGGATTTACACCAAGGAGCAACACAAACAAACGTTAACAAAGAACAATAACAATAACACAATAAAGAAACAATAACAATAACACATACAACTACCACAACTAACATTACTCCCCCTTCTCAGCACGAATTGACAAGTGAAGGAACAAAATACAAAGAACCAATATCCAAAATATCCAAAATGCAACCTGAAAAGTAAGTATGAATAAGGACAGTAACATAGATACAAACTATCAGAAAATCAATGAAGTTTATTCAAATTAGCAAGCACATCAAAACACTGAGTAAACTCCTATTTAGACTATTGAATACTAGTTTGGAGTGAGCCTTGACAAACATGCATAGCCAAAACCCGATCAACAATCTCACGAATTCACCCCTACTTGGCATGAAGGGCAACAAACTGGGAATAGATATCATCAGAAATAGTGGTGTTCATAGATCGGGTTGGGTAGAATTGAGCTCTAACCTATCACCCAACCACATGTATTCGGTTTATAATTTTATTACTCGCAACCGACCAATGGGTTCGATGATTTTGGGCCCATAGATTTGACAAGTTCATGGATGAGTGCGGTTCGGTATGGCGGTTTGAACTTGCTTATTTTGGACTTTATTGTTGAGCTTGTTCTATTTTTTAGCCAATTATAATAATCTTTTTTAATTAAAAATATTTATTCATAATAAATTTAATGTTCAAAAGATCATGAATTTATCAATTAAACCACCTAAATTACATAGATTTTACACAAAAATATCAAAACAATAAGCAACCTAGTCTCATAATAAATCTAAAAATCTATAAAATTAAATATTTATTGGTTGGATTGGGTTCAACGGGTGGCTAAATTCAAGACCCGTAACCCGACCACCATTCGAGAAAAAAAAAAACCTGTCACCCACCCAAATCATGGACAAAACCATCCATTGTCATTGGTCGGGTTGGGTTGGACGGTTTGAATAGGTCGGGCAATCTATGGACACCCTAATTAGAAAAACTAGGAGGGACATGCTTCAGTGACAGTTCCTCCCCCGCACCAAAAGCAATGGGAATCTCTCTCTCTCTAACTAAAGGCTTCACAAGAGGTAAATTCCCTGAAGTTCCAGAAGTACTACCTCCAACAACTTGTTTACCCTTATGACCTCGACCATAAATATGAGAACTTGGATTAATAGTGTGGAGACCAAGGAGTTTATCAATAGGCACAAGACAATCACCAAGGACGATCCGCAATATTTTGAGCCTGGAAGAGAGGGGAAAGAAAAATTCCATAAGGAGTGCTTTGTCCCTATTAGCTTCAGTTTTAGCAAGATCAAATTTAAGAAAATTCTCACGATAGATTCGGCACATGCTAATTTTACAATGAGATGCAACACAAGCCCATCTCATATCCCCGAAACATTCAAAACATGAATACGGGGATCAACATTAGCACTAAGAAAAAGAGTGAGAATTTCATGCTCACCCCTTAGCCAAGTTTGTTTCAATATGCCTCTAACAGACCATGCCCGGCACTCAACACAAAGAAGAATACTGTCATCATCTTGGGACAAAGGAATGGACCTAGATTTCCAATCAAGAAGATAGTCAATGGAATTTCCAAAGGGGAAGATTGTTGGCTTCTAGAGTCCCTCTCATTAGGTTGGCAATCCTGTTAACCCAAATCGTCGAGCTGCTCTTTCACTTCTCAAAATTTAAAATAAAAGTTTGGACAAAGAATATGGAAAGAAAGACTAATGACGGAATGAGTCCATTGTCTTTCCCAAAACTACTTGTGAGGACGAAAAAATAAAAACTGACAGCCTTAATTTCAAACTTTATTCACTTCAATTTTTAAGGTTTAAGTGAACCCCACCCCCCACCACCACCTCCTAATTTTCCCTCAAGCATAATGGAACACTAAAATCCATTCAATTAGTGCCCAATAATTTCATTGAGACAGCCCTATTTACATTACCAAAATTGTCATAACAATACAAATCTACACACACACACACTGGGAAAATGAAATAATTGGAACCCAGATTGACTTGAAGTTCAGTTCAGAACTTACAGAAGGCGCAGACCGTTGTGGGGCGGCACCGGCTGCACCTCCACCGTCACTGCATACTCTTGTGACGACTGTGCGGGTATAGCGCGACTGTGCATGGAGTCTCCGACGAGGTGTTGAGAAGTAAGGATTTCTTGTGGTTCTGACTGTGATAACTTCCAATTGGGTGTCCAAATTCTGGGGCTGGGGATTGAGAGGCCTGAATTTGAAGCGAGTTGGGATTGTTAAGGCCATCATAATCTCTGAGTTTTCTTTCAAGTTTTGGAGGTAGCGGGTCAGATTTTCCTGGGAAAGAAACGAGATAGTGCGTGTATTTGGGATTCTTGGAAGAATCCCAATTGTCTGGAGTGTTTGGATGGTAAGAATCCGCTAGAATTCTGGAAACCAGCCTGATGCGTGTAATTTCCGAGAGCACAGTACCGAGACAAATGGTGGTGCGGCTACTTGGTATCTTATCATGGAGTACGAGATCCTTGATACTCTACTTTCTTTAGGAAACTGCTTTCTTTTTTATTTTCTGCCAAAAGTGTGAAATTTCTAGAGCACCCATTTTTTGGGTTTTTTTTTCCCCCTAACTTTATTACAATTTATGAATTTGTGAAAGAGAATAAAAATTGTACCCAAAAAACAAGAAAATAAAAAAGCAGATGTCCAACCATAATTGGCAACCCAGGCTTTTAATTTTTCTTGCTGAAAATGGAAAAAAAATGGCATAGCCCATTTGGTAAAAATTAAAAAGTTAAAAATTTTAATTAAAATATTAATTTTTTGTATAGCTCAAGTGTTTGGGCCAGCTTACGCGCACCTCGATTAATCTCTGAGGGACCAATCCCACCGCCCACTTGCAGAAATTTCAATTAAAATCGAGACAAAGTGTCGTATGGACTAATCTTAAATAATTATCTAAGAAGTTTCGAACTTGAAACCTAAAAGGAACAACCCCTAAATCTTAAGTCTTGACCACCGGGCCAAATTAAAATACTAATTACTAGAATACTCTATTAAAACTCGCATTCATTCTAAAAAAAATAATATCGCTACTTGATAACTTATTTAATATTAAATCAACTTTATATAATAATTATACCGATTGTATAGAAGAGTAATGCGGCCTAATTTGAACAGATAGCAAAAAAAATTAACTTTTTACTCAAATAACTAATTTTAAAAAAATATTTACCAAACAATATATTTTTGGCTAAAAATGCAAAAAAAAAAAAAGAGTTTTTATACTAGTTGTCAAATTGGTTAGAAAGAACATAGATTCTTCTGTTTTATATACTTGAGTTATGAAAATGGAAAATGAATTCATTTGTTTTTAAAAAATTGTGTTTGGTAAAAAAAGAAATTTAATAAAGACAAAGAAAACTTATTTGGGGAAGTATTTCTGAAAATTATCTTTAAAGAAACTTCCTAAAAATTATCCAATTTTCAAAAGACCCCAAAAAGATATTTTCTAATTTTCAGGAATTGATTTCACTAAAAGAATGAAAAGAATATGAAAATGATGAATGTTTCCAAACATTTTATTATTTTCTATTTAAATAAACATAAAAACTGAAAATAACATAAAAATGATTCTAAATAGACCCATAACTTTTGCTTTATTTATATATTATCAATAAACAAATAGTTTTGTTTTGTTTTAAATTTCTTTCCCAAAAGATTTACCAGCAAATGTACGTTGGTCTTTTCACCCCTTTTGACGGATTACTCTTTTTTATATTTATTTACGATAAAAATTGAGAGTTTGCCTATCCCAATTCCACTTATATAATTATAACTGTTTATTTTATAAGTTATGCTAAAAATCAATTTAATAAGAGATTTAAAATAAATGAATTATTTATTCTCATAAGCATAAACATACTATCAATCACGTGGGTATTGATGTTTAACCAATTTAAATTTTCTACTAATCATTAAATTCTACAAAATGAATATTTCAAATTAAAATTTAAAAAAATAAAAACTAAAATCAAGATGAACTCACCAATTGAACATTGACCCATTTTCTTCAAGAGTAATGCTGCAGCACTCCTCTCATACACTCTTTCAACCACTCCCATCATCTCAGCTATTGAATGATGGGTTCGAATGAATGTATTTTATACCAAACGCATCATTTAACGGCTGAGATAATGGGAGTGACTAAAAGAATATATGAGAGGAGTGTCTGTACCATTACTGTTTCTTCAGTTCAATTATTTCCTCCATTACTGTTTCTTCAGTTCAATTATTTCCTAACAAGCTTAATAAATGGGCAAGAAATTAACTGTTTTAAAAATTATACATTTATCTATTTTAATGTATTAAAGATTGTTAAATATCCCGATATTCTCATATTTTGAGTTTTAAACATAATTTAGTAGTTTTCAATGCATTAAAATAAATAAACATATAATTTTCATAATAGAGTAATAGTGTGATTCTATAATGGTATAATAGAGATGCATGAGAAATTATTCAACCTCCTACTCGATCATATGACCAGGTGGTGTAACAAGCTTTTTTAAATAAAAGCTTGTTACACCACCTGATCGCGTGACTCTCATGCTCTAACATCAGGTGGTGTAACAAGCTTTTTGAGAGTCACGCGATCATATGAACCCTTATATTTAAAAAAAATTTCTAAGTTTTTGATGTAATCGTGTAACTCTCAAAATACTTAGTAGCACAAAGTTGTCATCCACTTTAGTCACTAAATAATTGTGAGAGATGGGGAGATTTAGAGCACCATCAACAAAGGAGCTAAAACACACCTGTTAACTAAAATACAGAGTAAGAATAGATTTTTCCAACTCTAATAGGTCTTCTAAATTACCTCGCTATTATACAAAATATAATCTTGCTAGCCAAATATGACTAGCAAAATCTGGCTCGCTACCTGTCTCTCTTCTTTTCTCTCCCACCCTCTTTTCTTCATCTTCTTTGGGTTTGAAAACAGTTGGGACAATGGTGGAAAAAAACTTCGATTCAGCTTCTTTGCCTTTGACTTCGACCCTTTTTGACTCAACCACCACCTCGATCGGCTCAGACCTATTGGACGAATCCGAACAAAAAACAATCTCCGATAGAAATTAGGGTTTTAGCAATTATAAAATATAATCGTTAAAAAAATATGACCGTAAAAATATGTTCACCACGTTGTCGCCACGTAAGTATACACATTTTTTTAAAAAAATATATGTTAAGTTAGTATAAATGAATAATTAAAATAGAGAGTAGTGTTAGAGTGAATACTTTAAAAAAATAATTAGCTAAAATAGAATGCATTTTTTATTATATTTTGGCTAACCATTTTACAAAATGGTGTTAGAGATGCTTTTATAATTTGAATTGTATTTGTGGCCAAAGTGAACAATCCAATCCTTTCGTTTTTGTCATTTTCCCACTTTCTCTATCTTTTGTATAAGCCATGCTACCATGTACCATATAAATAAAATTCAAAGGCTATGATTATTTTGGCGGACTAATAGTTTGTCCGGACTATAGTCCAATACCGCGTTTGTTAAACCTCCGGACTAATAGCCCGGGCGGACTAATCCGGACTATTAGTTCACCAAATGGGGGATAACTAGTGAGGGAAGGGGTGTGAGATTAAGAATGATTGGATTAAGTAGTGAATTTAAAAATTTTTAAAAATAATAAGAAATATTAAAATATTAAAATAAATAACATAAAATTTAACTTATTAATTTATTTAAGTTAATTTTAAAATAAATTAACTTAATACAATGGTAAATTATTATCTAATTCGTTATTTAATCCCACTCAATTCAAACACAAAAAAATTAATCTCACCTCACTATTAATCACACTTTATTACTAATCTTCTCTTATTACTAATATAATTCAATCCAATTCGAATTATCAAACGAACCAAAAGGTTAAGGAACCAAATGGAGAGCTCTAAAATGAGCCAGCGGCCAGCCCATTGCGCTTTCAAATCCCCAAAGCTTTGCCATCTCTCTTCCAATCCCACTGTGGAATTCCTTCTCTCCCCATCAATTCTAAACAAAAACAATCCCACAATCCCAATCCAAACAAAGATAATACATCTTTAAGTCCACTTCTTAGTTTTTCGTCAATTTTTCTACATCTTAATCTTCAAAGTCCCAAGATTATAAAAAATGGTTTGAACACGAACTTTCGACCACAAAACGATATAAATATGATCTGATCATTCACTTGCATTGGAATTTGTACGTTTTGTGAATGCTATTACAGATATATGTCTAAGATTCAATTTCTATAATTGAAAGTCTGCGTACGTAATATTACTGTGAAATTAATTATCATGAGTCACGTGATTCTCAATTGTACAAATCAATGGCAGGCAGCAACAACCATCAGTGGGAAACTCATCGACTACTTTAATCCTAACAAATCTGGTTGGCAATCCAAGTTGGAGCACTTCTGGGCATTGTGAGACTCGGGCCTTTGTTCTAACAGTTCTTGTTATTTTTGCAAAAAAAAATTTCTTTGAGATTCCTTTTCTCTTTAGTTGTCGGAAAAGTCATACGAGAAAGTAATTCATGAAAAAAGTGAGGTGAAAGAAAAAAATATATAAATATAAATATAAAGAAATTAATTTTCGTTTAGTTTACAGAAAATTTGATAAAAAAATTCAGTTTTTAACCTCTTCGCAATACATAATCTTATATTTCCCGAAAGAAAATTATTTTCTCGACACAAATAGTTTTCTACATAAACAGAACACATGTAAAAAAAATAAAACGGTTTTTTTTTTCTTTTTCTTTTCTTTTCTATTAAATGAAGGAAGCCTTAAATTAATTCAACGGATTGTGCAACCTGCACGTGCTGTCACCGGAGTCAATAATGAAGAAGACTTCACCTGGGTATTATTGATTCAATTGGACATTTCAGCCTTCATATACTTCTTCTTGTGCCGGTATGTGAAAATTTCCTAATTCATAAAGAAGTCGGGACACCTCTATTTCTTTTATAAGTTTGGTTCATTTTGATAATTTAAACGCTTCGTATCATAAAGTAGGTTGAGAAGGTCATTTATACATAAATATAAATTGATAGAAGATGGATAGTTCCATAATCGAATCACATTAATACTTAAGTAATAGACGCTTCTTTGTCACATATGTTTTTTATAAAAATTATGTGATCCGAGCATGTGATTATCAATTTTTGATTAACTTGAATTTTTGAATCAATGGTATTCTCGACGGACTTTATAATATAAATCGATCAAATTATTGAGATAAGCCTAATTTTAGTACTGTTAATCATAGTTATCAATATCGTATCGTACCTGCCAAAATACTGATCGGTACTTGTTGTTCCAACCAAAACAGGTCAGTGTCGGCCTATATCGGGTAATACAGATACGTATTGATACATAATTAATTTTTTTAAAATTAATAATTTTTACTTATTTGTTTGCTTTTATTTTTGTTTTTTATTTTTATACTTCAATTCAAACACCAAATACAGCATAAATGGACTAATGAATATTAAATTATTATTAAAAAATTTACATGTTAAATTTCATCACTTTCAAATTAGCTATCTCATTATAGATAATGATATTAAAATTTAATTTAGACTAATTAATTAAAATATTATTTTAAATAAATAATTATGTTATACTAAATTATTTACTATTGAATAATATTTTCTAAAAATATATATAATATTTTATAGCGATAAATTTGAAATGGAACCCGGTATTTCATCTGTACCGGTACGTACCATATTACTGAAAAAATTGGTACACTGTTTGGTACGGCATTCAGTTGCTATTAAACGAGAAATAAAGGTGTTTTCAATTATGTAGGAAGTGAAAAGAAGCTAGACTCTATGTATATGTGCAGACATAAAAAAATACATACCCGCAAATACAAGGAAAGTGAGCCCAACGAGGAAGATAAAGATGAAGCCCCCATGTGCTCTGATCGTCGGATTCTTACAAAACAAGCTCTCGGCCGATGGCTGGTGGGAGACAATCCAACGCCCAAATTGAATGGCACTAGAAAGAACAAATCATGTATATCCAATATGTAATGCTTAGATATCAGAAATATATGCACTAAAATAAGAAAAAAAAGGTGCTACGGATCTCCTCCAAGAGGATCAGTCCCCCATCCCCAAGCCTCTGAAACTTTCTATATATGGAGAGAGAATATATATACATATACATATATATATATAGAGAGAGAGAGAAGGAGAGAGGGATGGTGGTGTGCAAAGATGGGTTCAGTTTTTGCCTCTACAATAAGTCTCCAGCTTCTACATACTCCTTTAGGGGTAGGGGTAGGGGTAGGGGTAGGGTGGGGGG
The DNA here is from genome assembly GCA_032270985.1 of Heliamphora pulchella. Taxonomy (NCBI): domain Eukaryota; kingdom Viridiplantae; phylum Streptophyta; class Magnoliopsida; order Ericales; family Sarraceniaceae; genus Heliamphora; species Heliamphora pulchella. The sequence goes on from JAULJZ010000024.1 coordinate 5,958,415, forward strand.
AGCTCCATGTGCCTCGGGTTTATGTTGCTAAGCTTAAACAATTATATCGCTTTAGAGCTTAGCCAAGCTAGGGCTTTGACTGTGAATACCCAGTCGAGCTAGGATTTTAAGATGCCTAAAAGAGATAGGACTTAAAGTGGCTAGTCGAATAGGGTTTGAAGTACATAGTTGAGGTCTTAGAATATCATGTGCAAGCTGCAAACAGTTGTATACGCCAATTTTTGGAAGGGTCTTGGAATGGGGGACTCATCCCCTTGGAGGAGATTCGTAGTACCTATTTTTCTTATCGAAGTGCATACCTTTCTTATTTCTAAGCATTATATATTAGATATACATGATTTCTTTTTTCTAGTATTATCTAATTTGAGCGTTGAAAGGCCTCCTGTCGGCCGTCAATCACTGTCCGGAGGCTTGTTTTGTAAAAATTCGACAACCAAAACACGTGGGGACTTCATCTTCATTTTTCTCGTTGGGCTCATCTTCTTTATCTTTGCAGGTATATATTTTTTATATATGCACAATATATATTGTATATTTTTGCTTTCATCGTCATTTGAATAATGGAACTTGGGTGAATTGACTTTTTTTTGGGTGGTTTGATTGCAGCCCATCATCATGGACTGGCTTAGGATCAGATGGTACAGGAGAAATCTATTGGAGATGTATCTGTCTTCATGTTCTTTCCGGGGTGGGTGGCTCCTCTACTTTTTTTTTTTCTGCCCATTACTTGTACCCCTCCTAAAATTCAGCCATGGTTTGGTTTACTTTGTTGAAAATCAACAAAGACACTCTATAATCCTTCATAAAAGTTAAATTAAAGTTCAGAAGAATAAGAATTGAAGCATTCTAGAACTTTCTTGAATATTCTAGAATAATGAAAAACCCTTTAGAAGATTTTAAAATATGATAAAATCTTGAAAAGTCTACACATGTTCAAAAAAATTCAAAAGGTTCTGACTGTCCTGGAGAAATGTAGAAGACTCTACTATGTACTAAAAGTATAACCCATAGCTCTAGAATATTGCAGAAGAGTGAAAAATATCTTAATTATTTTTGAGAAATATTCTGTAAGCCTCATATAATAGCCATTTGGTTTAAAATCTAGAATACAATAAAAGCTTTTCAATATTGAATATCTTCATGAAATCATTCCAAAACAGTTGCAGATTGCTTTTCAAATGACAATTTTATAGTTATAACAGTTACACCTATTAGGATTAAGAAGTAGATTAAATAAATCAACTATTCATTGCTACAAAACTGAAGGACTGATTTGATATTTTTTGACCAACCGCATAATGTGTGCAAAAGACTCTGCGGCTTTCATTAAATCTATCATGAGCAAACTCTAATGACATAAAAACTTCTATACAATCTGAATGTGCAGGTATAACCTTATCAAGCTAAGCTTAAAAATAAAAAATAAAAAATAAAAAAATTTTAAAGTGCATTATTGGCTTCTTAATATTAATAAAATGATTTGAAGCGAGGTTTTAACAAATCTAACATGAGCCAATTTCAAATGAACTTTTAAGGAGCCAATTTTGAATTGAGCTTGAACCGCTTTGTTTGTTTATAGCCATACTAACAAAGTTCAAAAAGCAAACCTTATGATGAGTCCTCATAGAACAGTTATTGCGAAATTTCAACAATTGCCAATTTGCTCGACCTCTTTCAGCAATCAAAGTCACGTCTAAAGAGATCTCTGCAAGGTTATTCATAAGCCCATCCAGATACGGCTAGAATCAAGTAACTAAAAGGATCGGGTTTCCAATCAGGTATGAAGAAGTCACTTAACTCCGGAACCACTTGCTTACTAGGTAACAAAACTCAACAGGAAAATGTTAGTTACACTTCAAAAGTGCACTGATGGTGGAACTCACCCTTATTTGTGAATCGGTAACTGGGTTGGTGATGTGCAGCTTAAATGATTTGGTTTCCGAATATATTTTTATAATCAGATGCATTCATTATGTTAAACTCAATGAGTTTGTCTTATATAACAAAATTAAAATTAATATGATATGATATATGTAGATATGCAATTGAACAACACTTGTCTATAAATAAAGAAATGGTAAGTATACTTATAGGAAGAAACAGTTGACAAATGTTAACTCATTACGATAGTTACAAATATTAGATCAATTTTATTTTTTATATAAATAATAAACTCAACGAGCTCTACATAATAAATGAATATAATTACAAAAATATATTTGAAAACCAAACCATCTAAGCTGCGCTTCACAGTACCTCCACATTGGTGCAAAGCACCAAAACCAGTATGTTGCAAGGAGATAGTAAAAAGAAAATTAGTACATGTAACTAGCATTGTTGATTTGCATAAACAAAATCATGACATACAAGCCTCTGTGTTGCCCTATCCAATTGAATAAAAAAATAAGATTAAAAATTCAGATCTCAAATATAAAAAGAAAATATGCCATCGCATCAAAATCCCTTACGGATTTAACAACATTAATCCCAGAATACATATGAGTTCATCCCCATAAAATCAGTACGCGGGGGTAAGGAGAACGCTAGAGCGAACAACATATAAAGAAATCTACACCTGAAGGGGGTAAAAAAGGAAGAAAATTCAAATCAGTCCTAAATGACTGCAACCGCATTGATCCTTTCTCGGGGGTAGGGACTACTAACCATTTTCAATTTCAGTATCCCACCGGGGCTTCATAAAAGTATACAAAAGGCACCTCATTCTCTGCCAATTTATTGTTGGGTTGGGGGAGGGGATTTGATAACTTCGCCTATGGTGAATGTTGTTAAAAAGCAGATTTCTGTGGTGCAACATCAGCTGCCGATATGCTTCACTAATAATCCCTCACACTTGGAAGGACTGCTGAGTGAACAAAACAGAAAGTTTGTTCCAATCCCAGGACTCCATGGTTAGGGACATGACAGCAGCACCAACAGCTAATGCAATAATAGCGAAGGTCAGGCTTTTCATGCACCCATAGCCTCGAGATAACCTTCCCAATATCAACTTACAGTACTTGTCTGAATCCTTGAAGAGCAATTGACGAGAAGTCTCCTCTTCACCAGCCAATGCTTTCTCGTTCTAGAACACAAAAAGAATAAATAAAAAATAAGAATCACATGATTGGAATAGATGTGCCCTTCAGAACAGATGCTATATGCAATAATTAATGGTGATTCAACCTCTCTGAACACTTGTCTGCAGGAGACGTGTCATGTCAGATACTCTACTCGTATCAGATATCGACACTACTGGGACAACACTCCTGAAAGCATCGACACTTCTTTATAATTTTCCCGACACTTCCGGAACACATTGACGACTTTTCTTGAACCTTCCGAATACGTCCAACTTCCGAATACGTCCAACGTGTCTTAGTTAAAAAAAAACTAAATTTATAATATGAGACATTTCCCCGACACTTTCGGAATACATTGATAACACTTCTTGAATCTCCAAATACGTCATGTGTGATGAATCTATTTATAGTTACAATGTCTTGAATTCTCCGAAACACAACACATGGTTTCAAATATCCATAATATGAAATATATAAAATTTTCTTTTAATAGTGATATGTTTTTTTATTATCTTTAAAAAAGTATTAATATATTTAATTTAACTTGTAACAAATTTATTAAAATATAACTAAAATATAAACTTACAACGTGTCCTAAACATGTCATGTCCTGCATTTTTGCAAAGCAATGTGTTGACGTATTAGTGTCGTGTCATGTCGTATAGCATGTCCATATCTATATTACTTAAGGTCCCATTTGCTAACGTTTACAATTTTTTAATTTTTTGTTTACAATAAACAAAAACATGTTTGGCACATTGATGTTTAAAAAGTGGTGGTCAGAGGTTGTGAACGAATGTAGTGGTCGAATGTGGTGGTAGGAAGTGCTAGCCAGTAATGATAGTAAGAGGTTGCGATGGTGGTCGAAGGCAGTGGTCGTATATAATGGCAGGAGATGGTAGTCAAAAGTAGTGGCTGGAAGGGGTGGTCGGATGTGGTCAAGGAAGAAGTATAAAATAAAGATTTGGTCGGAGGTGGTGGCCAAAGGAAGTAGTCGGAGGGGATAGCCAAAAGTGGTGATCGGAGGTGGTGGTCGAAAGCAATGATCGAATGTAGTGGTCGGAGGGAGTAGCCAAAAGTGGTGGTTGAAGATGGTAGTCGAAAGCGATAATCAAAGGTAAGAGAGAGAAAAAGAAAAAATGAATAGTTGTTTACAAAACAAGTGAAAACATATTTTTTCTGTTTATAATAATTTAATAAGTTTTAAAAACTAATTATATTTTTTTGAAAACAAAAATAATTAATCAAACATGTTATTATTTATAGTTTACAACAAAATAAAAAACAAAAACAAAACACAACACACATAAACGTTACCAAACGAAGCCTTAGCAACTACTTTTATTATGTGCCACACACAATGGCAAGAAAGACTGTTAAACACAGTAGCAAGTAATACATTTATGACTTACGAAGCATGGGTACTGCGGGAATAGTGTCGTACACTGACCGAGTATGGGTACGGCAGTGGTTTGTTTTGGGTACAACAGTGGTACGTTTTGTGTACTTGAATGGATATATTGGGATTTACATGAAACTTTTAAAAATTAAAAGAGTACTAGAGTAAATAAAATGTTATCTCTTTTGATATAAAAAAAAAATTAGTACTAAAAAACCATGATTGATATTCTTTCATTTAATAAAAATGTTAAAATTTTAAATTTGTGTAAGAAAATACATTTTTTGATATTTTCTCTTAGGATTTGCAACTGTACAAAACAACTTTTAACCAAAACGATTACAATAGAAATTATCGTCCAGCCCAACAAGTATCACCATTTGCAGTTCCAACTAACAATTGCCGAAGACATAGCCTTGGGATAACAATGCTAATATGATCTAACATGTATTTTTTTCTCTCACAAGCTAAATATAATTTTGTATTAGAATATATGTAATGTAATGCTAAAAAATACAAAAAATAAATAAGTTTATCGCTGTACCACGGGCGTAACTGTACCCCATGTTTTTAAATTTCATCGTATCGGCGTACCCATAGTACTTGTACCGTGTACTTCATAGTCTATGACACATTGAGAGAGAGAGAGAGAGAGAGAGAGAAAGAGAGAGTACCTTGAGCCTAAAACTCTTAAGAGTTTCCCTCATAGCATCAAAAGAAGACTGCTTCGCAGATAACTCCTTCCATTCTTCAGTGAACTTTCTCAGAATAGCAACGCTTGCTTCCAAATTATCCATATAGATCTTGTCCTGTTTACATTAAATTTACAGAAGAAGAGATCTCATAGCAAACCCTTGACAAAGTGATGAAAAACAATTTTTTTTAATCGATTCAAAGGGATATTGATTAACAAACTCACCCACTGCTTGTAACAATCAGCATTTTGTGTCAAACACCAGATAAAAATGCTTGTTGCTTCATTGGACAGCTCAGGATTGCCTGCAAATCATTCAATCTATGAAACTTGATTCTATAATGAAATTGTAAAACTAATCATACAGAGTGCGCAAAAGTTATGAGAAGGGAATCGGTTCATTTTCAAAATTACCTTCTGCTGCTGCTCTCACTGCAAGAGTCAATATTTGCTGTGCAACTTGTTTCATGGCTTTGCTTCCGGCAGAACCAGCAAGAGCCACCTCTTTGAGAGTGGGATATATGGCCTCTAACCTTTCCGTTGCCTGCAAAAAGTACCAGATTGAAAGATAAGCAAGGTGACTTAACAATCTTCAGATTTAAAAGCAGAAACCGTTATTTTCAAAAGATCTAATAAATGGTCAAACAACTGAAATTGGAAGTACCCACCTTTACCAGAGCAGAAGATGCAGGGAACGTCACTCGCATCAGCAAGTCCAAGGACAAAGGTGGCAACAAACGCTCCCCTTTTCTGACAGCTCCATTTACTAAAACAGTCCGGGCTTTTGGGCGGGACAAAATTCTGTAACCGAAAAATAGAAAATAAATAAATTAGCAGAAGACATGGAAGCAACAAAAAGACATCAGGGGACTTAATGTCCACACCTTTCCGCCAACTGCAAAATCAAATCTCTGGACTGCGGATTACAAGTCGATTTGCCACCAACTATAGGCAAGAGGTTGTGTGCCCATGAGTACAATGCTACAGTCAGATCTCCTTGACAAGCCTACACATGGACATTATTATCTACTGGCATTAGAGG
>JAULJZ010000024.1:5974026-5986123 GCA_032270985.1 Heliamphora pulchella
TATATAAGTTTTTGGGAGGAATATGGCATTTTTAATTTGAGGGTTTGTAATTGTAGGAACTTAACAATTGTCCGTGTCTAGAGGTACTTTGAATATAATTTTATAATAAAACTATATTTAAACAAAGTTTTTAATTATTAAGTGAGATTTTTTAAAAGTTTTCACTAGACCCACTCTAATGCACTCCACAACCCATGTCAGCCAGGAACTATTGTCCTGCTTTTGAGTGACCACGGCCTGCCACACTTAAACTGCAGTTCACAGACCAAAATACATCAGGCGATTCTTGTTTTTCTGCATAATTCTTAACGTTTGTTCACTTTTTTCAGTTTGGTGGCCACACAAGGAGGTTGAGTGTCACAAACCAAACTTTTTGTCACAAACCAAACTTTTAGGGAGATCCAAAAGATACATAATAATTAGATACCTAAGACCTTAAGAACTAAGTACATGATATGGTTCTTATATGTTACATGAAGCATAATCTCGTGATAACTTGTATTGAATTCAAAAGACTATAGATTCTAAACAATGAGAAGAGTATTTTCCCAAGCCACCAAAGCCATGTACATATTTAGTTCCTTCTTGTTGAACTTTTCTGCATTTTGCTGATCTTGTTGAAAAAAATATAAAAAATAAAATTTGTTGAACAAATTATAAAAAAGTTATCACGAGTAATTAAAAAGTCAAAAGCTTAGATCCAAAAATGAAAAAAAAGAAAATAAACTACTTTTAGTCAATCTATATGTCAATTTACCAAGTAGATATGCATACATATATATAAACCATTAGACCCCTCTAAGAATCTGTATTGGAGATGACTAGACATCTTTTATGAAGCTCTTTTTGGATTGTCCATTTGTGACAGTTTGGGAATACACAAGTTTATATCGTAGTTGGGTGCTCTACCGCTTAAATGTGTTTCATCTTGTAGAGATCTTATGTGATAACTCTTCTTGTTCTTCGAGTGCATGCTATCATACACTCAAGCTATGTCATGCACTTGGACAACTAATGGGAGATGCTGTCAAATTTGCGTTAGGGATGGATGAGGCAGTGTGAACTTCTTAGGATATATATTGTGTATTACTGAATGGGATAGGACCCCCTACTAAAATAGGAAGGAGCTAGAGAAGTTAGTATGTATTGACACATATCGACTTCACTAATTTGTAGGTGGAAAAAATCGACAAGAGTTGGACGATGATAAAAAATAGATTAACAAGTTCACAGTATAAAGAGGTAATGAAGTCGTTTACTAATCAAAATTAATAGATCTAGGTATTTTACCATTTGTTAATATTCTTTTCCGTTGGACCCATTCCCAAATATTTCTCTTACTCATGCGACCCCTAATTTTATTTCTCCTGTGTACTTCCCCCCCCTCTTTTTGTTAGAGCCACCTCACCCGCCGTCGTCCGTTGCTCGTCACCGTCGTAGCACTCACCCTCAATTGTCCGGTAAGTCCTCGTTCTGCTACTTTGAGTCAAATGAATTAAACACAAATAGAGTACTTAGTATTTTACTTTATTCATGTTGATTTGTAGTATTGCATTCCTACCTTGATAAGGATTGTGTAGTTTCAATGCGGGTTGGAAGTTTGACGTCGTGAAATATTATGCATATATAATTTACAATTTTGCAGAGGGTTATTACATAAATGGATTGTCTTACAAAAACTGCATAGTGGTGAACGGATTCAAAACCTAGTTTCAAGGAATGGGCACGGTGGCCATGGGGTGAGTTTGGAGCATATTGTGTCCCTAGGATAAGTAGAAATCCACCGCCTCTACCAAATTAATAGCCAAAGGCAATACCTACAAATTGATACCAAGATCATGCTTGGTTTATTTGGCCTGATTTAAGCCTATGTGGGCACTTGATTTAGCCCATGCTTGGTTTAAAGAGCCGAATGTCTTTTGTTTTGGAGCTTTTTTTTTCCCTGAACTTTTTTCATTATTTGGTTTAAATTTTTTATTTTTTCGGTTCTTTGTAACCAAGGGCGGTCCCACGATTATGGAGGCCTTTTATATTTAAGTTTATATATATTTATTTTTAACATTTTATATTTTCTTTTTGAGATGTAAGTTTTTGATTATATTTTCACAAATAAGTTTTTTAACATTTTTTTTAATTAATAATATTGTTAATTCACTTAATTTTTCTTGTGACTTGATGGATTTAATTTAAGATCTTATTAATTCTAGTTTAGAAAACTTCTTTCTGTATGCACTGTTATTAAAATTGTTAATAATCTATACTATTATAATAAAAAAAACTAGGTGTACTATAGTTTTTTTAATGAAACCTTCTATTTTGATGCAATCCTCTTATAAAAAGGTTAAATATGTAAAATATTTTATTAATTAAAAGGGCAAAGATGCAATAAGAAACTATCAAAAAGAATTTTTAATTGCACACAGTTTTTTGTTTACTACGCCCACAAGTACAAGTATTGAGATATTGTTTACAAATATTCAATGCATATAAAAATATGCTAAGTAGAAAAGGGTGTATATTTAGTATCTCCTCCATAACAAACAAATCATGTCCCATGTAGGGCCACAAATCTATGAGCAATGCATAAATTTGAAAAAACAATATAGTCTTTTAATATAATTTCGTAAATCGATTAGAGTCTTTGTTTTTTTGTTTCAGTTTGTACAACTTCTTTCAAAACTTTTAATTCTAAAAATAAATGTCATTAAAAACTTCTAAGATCAAAATATATATTTTTTAAAACTATTATTATCTAGTACTTTTAACTTTTAAAAAATAGAAAATAGAAAATGTCTTCATACATTTGAAATTGTTCAAATCTGTTCTCAATTAAAGAAATTGAATGATCTACAATATATAAAAAATAAGTAATTCTAAAAGATTATTAAGAAGATTTTGTTATCTCTTCATTGGTATTTTTGACAATTTTTTTTTTTATAAATTACACATTTTTCATGAAATATAGGTTCAATTTTTATTTTTTCTGTAATTTTTATAGTTGACTTCATTGAGGATGTAAATCCAACTTCTTGATAACTTTTTTAAAAACAAAATGAGAACTCTTACTTCTTCAGTAACAATATTAATATGCATATCTTTTGAGTGTAATTTTTTATTAACTAGAGTAAGAGCAAACAATATATCATATCAAATAATCACGTTTAACAAAAACTATAAATTCTTTCAACTTCTTGCTTTCCATAAATCCCATTAATTCTTTCCAGCAACTCTACTGATCTCGAAAAATGTAATTCATTGAATAAGAAATTTTCTTTTTGGCAAAGATATTAAAGTTTAGAAACTTTTTTGTTTTACATTATCTTTTTTATTTTGAATATTCTTGTACATAAGTTGTTTAAGTTTGACAAAGTGAGGTCTCGCCTACTTTATTTGTAGGCCTAATATATATATATATATATATATATATATAAAATTCTTGTTAATATGATTTATTTTAAAGCTCATAAATAAGAGTATATATTATAAAATACTTCATAAATATTTGGGGCCTCATTATTTTTGGGAGATTTAGGCAACTGCGTAATTTGTCACAGATGGGCTACCTATAGGCTTGTAACGAGAGGAACCTAAAAAACATGTTCGTTCGGGCCAAAATTTTAACAAGTTCTCACCAAAAAAAGCCAAAATGCTTGTTAGATTGGTATTTTTATGTCTTATCTGATTTTTTTTTATTTTTAGTCAATTTTTTTACTTTTATGATTTCTCATGAAGAGAGGAATTTAGAAAATACACTTGTTTGGCCTAATGTTGAAAAAAGTTCACTAAAAACTAAAAAAACTGCCACACACACAGCTAATCCCAGGTTTGTTGCTTTCTTATATGTGGATGGTGTCTCTAAAGTTGACTTGAACAACTAGGGTCAGGGTAGCTAACCACCTGGACTTGGGAGGTATTTGTTTCTACTTAATTATAGCACGTAGTTTGTAGTTCAATAAAAAACTTTAAAAACTCAAACAACTTAATTATAGTTTTTTTGCTTAGAACTTCTAATTTTAAATCAACATATACAAATTCTACTGTTTTAAGTTATAAGTTTATAATTTCAACAAATATTTGTAACTTCTGCATAAAGTCATAATTACATCTTTTCTCAGTTATAATTTATAGGTTTATGATTTCAATAACAACAAACATGCAGTAGAAATACTTTCACATGTGGCTCTTCCGAATGGTTAAACATAACGTTCTCGATAAGTAGACACGCACTATGGTCTGAATTTAGAGATGACAATTTAACCCGTCCATCCCATTTTCCGCTCCCGATAGCAACAGATTCCCACCATTTTCAGGGTTAGGTATGGGTTCAGAGAAAATTCTTAAATCCTCATTAGAAACGGGTAGGGTTCGGTGTTTAGTACTCCGTGCCAACTCAGACCCTAATATATACACGCGCACACACACGCGCACACATACACATTCTAGTGTTATTGCACGTGCTTTGCATGATACTACTAAATAGTATATACATACTAGTGTTTTAAGTAATGCATCGTATATGCCAAGCTTTTGCAAGGACATCATAACAGTAAAGTATGTTTTGAACATTGTGTTTATGTTCAACTTGAGTAGCTAACTTCGTTGGATATTCAGATTACCAGAAATTTGGAAAATGATAAGAAAGCCAACAAGGCACCGCCAATTGGCAAAACCTCGGCCTTTAACATTTTCCCCATTTGCTCGTTCGGTTGCTCAAGTCTCCTCAGCATACAAGGTCAAGCGCCAGATCCAGAAATCCAAGCTTCATAGAAAATCTTCCCCCAATTCTGCAGGTATCATTATTTTGTTGAACTCTTCCTAGATTAGTGTGTTCTTCTGCTCTTTCACAAAAGTGATCATGTTTCTAGCATTCTAATAATTCCTTTGGAGCTGCAATCAGCAATTTTTTTCCTTATAGAATGTGTAAATTCAAACAAACCTCTAGGTGGCAGATTTCAATACCACGCTTTTGAAGATAAGAGTGAACAGTCTGAATCTTCTGACGAAGAAGAGTTTGAAGTAAGGATGCTCAATTAGCTGCTATTCAATTTCAACATCACCTGCTTTATAAGCTCGCGCAGTAGTTCTTTTATTTTTGCTCATTTTTGTTTATTCATATTTATTTTGTACTTTTTATGGATATCTATTCTGTGTATCTGAAGGGAGTTGTTCAAGCAGACTTTGCTTTCTTTGATCCCAAACCTGATGACTTCCATGGAGTGAAGGTCCTGCTGCAGACATTCATTGACAATAAGCAATGGGATCTGAGTGGCTTTGTGGACTTGATTTTGGGGCAAACGACAGTAGGTACCATTGTTAAAATAGAGGATGATGAAGATGATACACCTTATTCTGTCATTACAGCTCTCAACTTGGGAAGATATAAGGCAAGCGACAGACAATTTCAAATTCCACTTTCAGTGCTGCTTAGTTACTTGATATCGTTGATGTTTGCCGGAGCTTCTTCCAAATAGATTATTTTATTTTATCAATTTTTTTTTAATATTTGGGTCCAAATGTTTACTTTTCCGATTCCTCTCGGCACGAGGAAATCTAAGAAATAATTTTTCCAATTAATATTGGGAACGTTCATTAAAGATGAAAATAAGTTGTATTTTTGCTAAAAAAATTTGTTTCCGTCTTTTTTGAACTTTTTAAATTTTTTCTTGGGTTATTACTTTTTGATTGCTCGTGACGAGATAAATTTAAAAAGTAAAAAGCTTGGACTAAAGTTAACAAAAGTTCACTAAAAACAAAAGTCAGCTATTTGAAAGAAGTTCTGCCACTTCAGTGTTAGAGAGGTTGGAGGGGTATTTTTCCCATATCTTCCCTTCCTTCCTTCCTCCTCCTCCTCCTCCTCCTCCTCCTCCTTTTGCATGATGTTGGTGATATTTGGTCAAAGATAGGCTTGTGCCCGGATTAAATGTATGTTGGATCCTGTTTGTAGTGGTTCAAGTAACAAGTTTTTTTTTTTTCGCTGACCAGGATCATAAATGTATTAAGGAACTCAAGGAGTTTTTACTTAAACTATGCAAGGAGAAGGATGTAGTAGATAACTTGAAATCGTTTTTGGGAGCACAAGCGCAAAATGTGGGGCTCTTGGTCTCTCAGCGGTTTGTCAATCTTCCTCCCCAGCTTTTGCTCCCTCTTTATGATGCCCTCTTTGATGAAGTCTCGTGGGCAACAGAAGATGAGGTTAGATGAGAAATCTGTTTGAGATGGGAAAGATTTGACTCTTTTTCCACACATCTTTCAATAGAAAGCTTATGTATCATTCTTCCACTTTTTGAAGCCAACAGAGGAGCTCAGGAAGTCCTTTTGCTTTAAGTACTACTTATTGGTCACAAGAATCTATGAGGTACATGTGTATTATTGTACATCTTCCCTTTGAATTACATTGCTTTGCTTATGACCTGCAGTTGGCTTCAACAGTTTTCCCTTTTATTTCTTCTTGATTTCTCATGTGGGCACATAGCAGAAGAATGCTGCCCGGAAAGAAGGGGCAAGTACGAGCAGTGAGGAAGCTATAATATTCATTAAGCCAGAAGATGAAATTTTCCTCCAGGTAACAGTTTTTCGATACATAGAACTTGTACCATGTACCATGTACCATGTCGAAGCTTAATGTTCCGTTTGTTTCTTTCTCTGAATCCATTTCAGCTCAGTTTGTGGTCGTTTAGGTTCCCATTGCACACTCAGAAGCTTTCAACTCATGAGGTATGATGCCTTTGTCATAGTATGATCGAACTGACTCACCCCATGCCACAGTTGCAATTTCTTTTGTTTTCTTTTATTATTTCCCTTTTCTTTTGTTTTGCTGAAAATCTTCTTAGGAATTCTCCCTTCCATAATATTCGTCCATGTGTTACTATTTTGATGTACATTGAATGAACTGGACCTTATCTTCTATACTTCAGTTATGTTTTCTATATATTTTTCTTTGTTCTTTTTTTTTTTTTGCTTTAATTTTATTTTTTCTCTTGGGTGGCCAGGTGGGTGGGAAGGGGTTGGGTTTTCCAACGGTGCTCAAGAGTCTGTATCTTCCCTCTTAAGATATACCTGATCAGGGGATGCAATACCCTATCCCGAAATATTCATGTCCTTGTGCCCCATGCACTGTAAGCCGTTGATTTATAGTGCCATTGATTTATAGTGCATTGGGACATACGAACATGAATATTTTTGGACAAAGTATCCCAATCCCCTGATTTGTTTTCTGTTGAAAAGCTATTTCCACTTCGATTATTGCATCTTTATTTTTGGAAAGCGGGAACCTATTCATTGGCTACCAACAAGTAGAAAACGTATTGCCGAGAGGAATTAGTTCCTTACTGTGTCATTTTCTTGCACAAAGTAGACTGTCTTTGTGCTTCTATATTTCTTTCTTTTCCCTGTTCCCATCGTTCCTTGTTTCTGAGGGATGCTATGGAATTTGCTGTTCTTTCTTTCATGTTATGTACATTAACACACTAATTTTTAGCTTCATATGCCTTTATTTTTCCGGCTCGTGGCTTGTGTAATGCAATTAATCTTTGTTGTTTTTTTGGTTGTCAACTACTATTGCAGCTTAGGAATTACCAGTTAGTGGGTTTAGTAATGGCCTTAGATGCGGAAAAAGTTCCAACATTTCGACAGCAGTTGCATTATTTGATAATTGAATCGTGATGCCATGAAAAGGTGCATCTCTTCGCTAATATCTTCTGTTGGTTTTCATCCAGTGTTTCTGCAATAATTTGCCAATTACATATTGTCGTCATCATTTAATCTCATTTGTGTGTAGGTCTTGGAATTTAAGCCTTTTAATATATATGCACTTCTTTTCTGATAAGAACCCTGGTGATCATTAAGTAGGTCCTAATTTGGAGAGGACATGTGCAAAGTTAAGCTATATAGGCTTAAGGATTTTTTGAGTAGGCTGAATGGCATAAATTTTGTTTTTGTCCATCTTCTTGTACTCCAGAGGTATTGCTTTATGCGATTTTCTTCTTCCTCTTCTTATTTTTTCTTTCTTTCTTTCTTTCTTTAGAGAACTGATGCCAACAAATAATTTTCCGCAGTTTTTGTTGAAATAGTATGTAACGATGTTGTGCCACATTGATTAAAATAAGAAATTGTGTACACACACGCACAAATTACTTGCACTCTTTTTGTGTTGTTTTTAGGGTGAGTTCAACTCGAGTTTTTAACAATTTGTATGACAATAGTCCTCAAGTATGAAATCCATTGAGTTGTTACTATCTCCTCCACCACTTTGTAGCCAGAGCAGACACGTGGAGTAGATGGGGCACTAAAATGAAACTTCGATAAGATGCGGGTATCCAATCCCGCCACTGATATGTCTAACGGATTCTTGGGCCTTGACAAATGGCCAGCTACCTTCTACGTTACAAGAGCAAAAGGCCCAGGATGAGCCGATGTGAATGAGCGTAAGCTTCGTCTTTGTTGCTCTAACACGATTGGTGCTGACCACACTAGGTGCTACTGTTGTAGCAAGAGAGGCCAGGCATTGACAATTGAGAGGTTGTCATTGAGCATTCCTAGTTACACGGGAAGAGAGTTCAAATGGCAAGGCAAGGCCATATGCCCGTTTAGCTCCTCGCAGAGCATAACTCACATCTAAACATTTGATTGGGAAATGGGGCAACATCCATAAACTATGAAGCACAGATACAGACACGAACATTGAACATGGCGATTTCAAAAATATCAAAACACGGACATGGCAGGGATACGGAAGAAAATATATTTTTATTTATATACTTACTCTATATTTATAAATAGAATATTTACAAATAACCTCAAAAAAAAAGGTAAAGAAAAAACTAAAAAAGTAAAGAAACAACTAGAAAATAGATGAAAAAAAAAATGTAAGGAAAAAAAAAAAAAAAACTAAAAAGGTAAAGAAAAAAATAAAATGGTAAAGAAAAAAAATCAAAAAACAATTAAACTAGAAGAAAGTGTACAATATTTATCAAACTCCATAAAACTTAAAATTCATTTCCATATGTTTAAATAGAAAGTGGTTTTTTTTTTAAATTTTGTGCAAATATGTTACATTTATCCACATAAGTATTTACATATACATTATACACATTTAACCATCATTGGCAATGGTAGTTTTCTTTGATATCTAAGGTCATGTTTGATTACTGGTAATGATTAGTAGAATTGGTAATGATGTGAAATAATATTTGGAAATTATTAATAAGATAGAATTAGTAGTGCTGAAAAATTCTATACAATTTATTTATTCTAGAAAGTAGACCATTTAATAATATATTTATTGTGCACAAAGTAGTAGATCAGTGATGAGATTGTTTTTATAGATTAGTGATGAGTTTTTTTTTTGAAGTTACACATTAACCTTCAAAACAAAAGTACTTCATATACAAAAGGGGAAAAAATATAATTAAGACCTTAGGCCTTGTTTGGGATCACTTAAAAGTTGGCTAAAAAAGTCAACTTTTAAGCCATATTGTTTGGTTTTCCAAGAAAGTTAATTAATTTTTTTTATTCTATTTTTTAATCCAAAAAAAAAAACACCTGTACACATCCTAAACACTCTTAATTTTGTTTGAACTAAAATTACCATAATACATTTAATTACAAAAGTCAACCATCCTCATAAGGAAAAAAGTCGTGCTAATATTTCAAACACTATAATTTAAAAGCAAAAAAAAGAGTATATTAAATATTTTAATAAAAAGAAAAAAAATAAAAAAATTACTATAAAAATCATCTCAAACGTCCTAATTTTTTTTTATTCTTTTTTTTGAAAAGAAGCTAAACATGTTAAAAAAGTAAAGATTTTAGACATCCCAAATAGGGCCTTAATCTTAGTGTACAAAAATATAATATTTGTGAAATTATATATTATCTGGTATGAGCCATTAAAGTAGTTGGGTGGGATAGAGCATGGGTCTTAGGATTGGAAACAAATGAAGTTATGTTCACACTAATTGCATGGAGTCCAGTATAGCCCCATTAACAATTCCCGCGGGAATACTAATCCCAATTCTCTTCATCAAACAAACAAACTAACTAACTAACTAACTAACTAACTATTCGTGGGGCCCACTAATCTAATCTCATTTTCTAATATTCTAATCAAACATGGGATAAGGGTGTTCAAAAAAAACGTTGGTAGAATTAATAAATCCGTCTAAATTGTATGATTTAATTTGTTTGTTAATTGACGGCATGGTTTTGATTTTAAGTTATTAAAAATTGTTTATTATAATTCGGTTTATAAATTAAACTTTTAGAAAATCGCATAAAACCTAACTTAACCGTAACTTAGTTTTGTAATATTTATATTATACTATTTGTTATATATAAAGAAATGACTTTAAAATATTAATTGTTTCCTTCAAATATATGCATAGCTTATATATATATATATATAAAAGAACTGTTTTTTGTAATTGTATGAAATAAGTGATAAAATAAATTGTAAAATAAAGTAATAGAAAGAAAAAATAGAAAAAATAAACAAAATAAATATATAAAATTTTAAAATATAAAATAAGCAATAAATACTTAATTTTAGAATTACATATCTAGACCAAAATTGAACTATTCCTTATTAGATCGGTTCAATCCCGTTTTCAAATACTTACAGTCTGATTTTTTTTTCAAAATTTTAAAATTTTTCGAAACGATTTAATTTTTAATTTAATTTAAAATCGTACAAAATCAAACAGTGACCACCCTAACAGTAGTGATATTTGGTTCATGAGTAAGGGGACGTAAACGAACCGAGTTGAGTTTTCACGAGTTTGAATTTTTTGAGTGTTGTTTAAATTTGACTCGAACTTAAATAATATTTTAATAATTTGTTTGTGTTCAGCTCGTTTAAAAATTAATATGTTCGAAAGTGCATAAGGCAATGGGTCCACATTCATTACATAGAGTTTGTTGAATTTGTTATTAATGCAAGAAATAAAGTTAACATGATATTGGTAGCTATCTAAATGGATTATATTTACTTACAAATAAATTAGTAATAAATATAATTTTAAGAAAAAATAGCTAAAGATATCAGATGAATTTTATTTTATTTTTGCAAAAAAAAAACATAATGAATAAATTTGATCAAAAAATATATTAAAAAATCATATCTATTAAAAGGCACAATAACATGTTATGCTTTATAGGCGCATCAGGCAACCAATTTCCATGATTTTGCACAAAAGACACATTGCTTGAAGACAAATTCGTGTATATTTACCCTTTTAAGTCTTTTACAAGGTACATGCTTCAAGACTTTTTCTCCTTTATTTGTCCTTACAATTATAGAAAATAATATTTTAAAAAAATATGAAATAATTATTTTTTGTTGAATAACTTTATAAATAAAAAATATAAATAAATTTTAATTTTGGGTTCACACTAGAAGGAGTGTTTTGATTGATTTCCATTGTGATTGTCATTCATTAATTGACATAAAGGTGACATATTATATTAATAACAAAGAAACAAATTAAGATCTTTTAACTACTCTTAAATTATTGGGAATCAATTGACCAATAGGCAAACTTGATGATTGCATTCTCAAGACAATTCTCACATGGTATCACATTCTTGTGGTAGAGATAAAGATTCTATTCACATGGTATCAGATTTTTTTCCAATTTTTTTTTATTTTTTTTATTTTTTTATTTTTTTAAAAATTCTCAGTCAAAAGTTTTAAAAAATAAGTTTTAACGCGCAAAATTCATCAACAAAAATTTTAATGCAGGTCCAATTACGCGATTTCTTTCAAAAATACCCTCAAAATAGATAAATTATATCTGTTTTGCATAACAAACAGATAAATTTGTCCGTTTGATATTTATTTGTTTAATATGCAAATAGATAAATTTATCTATTAAGCATATAAATACAAATAATGCAAATAGGTAAATTTATCTGTATGCATATTTATGTTTAACAGATAAATTTATCTGTTTGCATATAAATACAGATAATGCAAACAGATAAATTTATCTGTATTATTTGTACATGTTTTGAAAAGGTACAGATAAATTTATCTGTGTTGTTTATATGTACTTTTAATAAAATATAGATAAATTTATCTGTATTCTTCATACATATTTTA
>JAULJZ010000024.1:5986223-6016254 GCA_032270985.1 Heliamphora pulchella
GCATGCATATCTAAACCTGATCATGCATCAAAAGCAATAAAAACATGCTCAAACGAAAACACATAACGCGCATCCAGAAACGCCAAAAAAAAAAAACAGGTCAAGGTCTCACACCTCTACGGTTTCTTTTTATAAATGAAATAGTTTTTCTTTATAAGTAAAAAATTATTCAAATCAAGTTTCCATCAAAGGTAACCAAAATAACAATTTTAATTTTTTATTTTTAGATGAAAAAAAAATATTTTTAATTTTTAATTTTCAAATGGGAAAAAAATATTTTCTCCGGAAAAAATAGTAATTAATTTTTGTAAAAAAAGATATATTATAAGTTGTCACATAATACAATTTTTTTTATAATTAAAAAGAACTAATTCAACAATTTTCTATCGAATGTAACCAAAACAACATTTTTCTTCAATAAAACAAATTCATTTTTTAGAAAGAAGAAAAAATTCCTAAAAGCTTTGTTTTATTTCTTAAAAAAATATTTCAAAATATTTTTATATCAAATGTAAACTGTAAAGTATTTTGAAGTAATTTTTTTTGTTAAAATAGATGATATTTTTTTAATAGAAAAAAATGAGGAAAGATATGGTATTAAATGAAGAAATAGATGATATTTTTCTAAACCAACTGTATTAAATGAAGAAATAGACGAAATTTTTTTCTGAAGTGTTACTTATTATCGTTGGATGCAAGTTTGGACAATTAAAACTATTTGATAAAAAATATGGCGTGTCATATAAGACTGCTTTGTTTTGTAATATAGATAATGGTGCCATTTTTTTTTTCTTTTGTGTAATAAGATGCCAATAGACTTTCGTATTGCCATTGATGGAAATCAAAATAGAAGACAAAAGTTGATTATAAGTTATATTTATCTTAATTTATAATTTTAATATAAAATGATTAATTAATAAATATTTCTTGTAGCAGGTTAAAAAGAACAAACATGCTAGTCCATTTGTTGCACCCAATCAAGTCAGTTACAGTTCTCTTCCTATGTTACACAAGTTTCAATGAAGCTACGCATTACTCATAGAAATAATTTTTGTTTAACAAAAAGTCAACTATGTAAGAAATGACAAATTAGTTTTGAATTTTAATATTAGTAGTTTTTAACAAACATGAGTGTCAAAAATCATTAATGTTCTTTTTCTTTTACGTAATATATTTTTTTGTATTGAACTATAAGTAATAATTTGCCTTATGAGATTTTGTTAGATTTTGAATATGATATTATTCTACTATACATATTTTTTAAAAACATGTAAATATTGTTAGAATAATTTATATATATTTGGATTTTGGCGGCAAAAAATAAAAAAGAAGTTATGATGCTAGTTTATTTTTTAAAAAAAATATTATGTGATTGGCATATGTAAGAAATTTAATAAAAATGCGATTGGGAGTTAGTCTAAGGGAGACATTGCTACAATTAAATAAAATACAATATACTCAAATTAATTTTTAAGAAGCTAATTGCACTTTTGAATTTTATAGCGGTAAAATATCAAAGACCCCCTAAAATATATCACATTTTTAGTACATATAGAAAAATTTAACAAAAACAAGGGGAAGAGACAATTTATTTCTACACTTAAATTAATTTAAGGGCAATTAATTTAAATGAATTTTTTAGGAAATTAACTGCACATTTAAATATCTTTTAGAGAATAAACTATTAAAAATATTTTTTTAAAATAAAAAAATTAAATTTTGGTTGTTTGTATTGGGTTAGCTGCAATGTTCCTTAGCATATATATGGTGGTTCCCATTTTTTGTTTTTTTGTCAATTTGTGACAAAATAAGGGGAAGAGACACGTTGCTAGAGAAAAAAATTGTGGTTATTTTTTCTTTGAGGCTTATGCCACAAAGGGAGAGAAATAAAACAAATATATTGAATATTTTTTTGATAATTATTATTTTAAACTGCACATGTTTTTTATGTGGTATTTTGTTTGAAGTTTATTTTTGTAGCTTACAGGTATACACTTCAATTGCCCACATGTTATTGGTTGTCAAGTTTTGATTTGTGTTTTGTCATAAAATTGTCAAAAAAAGAGATTGTTAGGTTTTAGAATTTTAATGGTATTTGACAACTCCTTTGGCAAAATACGACTTTATTATATTTTACATTTTGAGTTGTATTAGAAGTCAAAAGTTTGAGTTTGTTAAGGATTAGATTTTTATTTGAGTCTAATATCTCAAAGTGCAAGTTGTGAAGCTGTGAGTACAAGATAGTAAAGCAAGAGTTAAAACCCATTGAAAAGAATTGTCTACTCAAAATGAAGTCAGTACCCAAGGAATTGAAGTCGTGATATTTGTGCAAGGGAAGTTAGACACAATTAAAAAATGTACAGAGCAATAATTTTGGACTTTCCTCTTTATCCCGACACATTGCCTCTCGAGTTTTGTGCATGGAAGAACGGTACTTGATGGAGTATTTCAAGTCTACTAAACCTACTAAAAGTTTGCAACAACAAATATACTTATGTTATGCGTTTAAGCGGTCGAGCGATTTCTAATTGGCTCGAGGGGTGATTATATCGAGAGTAATTATTTCAAACTCTGAAAAATAATATTTTGATTTGGATAAAATTCTTTAAAGACTCAATTCTTTAACTAAGATGTCTTGTTGGCTTCTTCTATTATGAATAAGGGTTATACTTAAGTTCTGAACATACAAATATATTATAAATAGGCAAAATAAATTGAAGTTCAATTCTCTCAAGTGTTCGGAGCTCAACAACAACAAGTTCGTTCTTATTTACCTTTGGTGGATTTCTAAGGTTGTCGGCATTGGATTCTATCGTGAAAAAGTATTGAGAATTCGAAATTTTGAAGAAACACTAAGAATTCGATGTGACTGTGATCAAATACGACTAACGGTGTACGTGAATTCAACAAGCGAGGCTTAAGGCGTCTAGATTGAGGATTCGACTATAGTCTGTAAGTATGTCTTGTAACTGTTCAGTGGTATAGTGCTTGATTTACCTACATTTGAATTAGTCTCATAATTTTTATCCGAGTTGAGGTTTTCTAGGTAAAAAATAGCAAGTCTCTAATTTGTGTGATTGGTTTATATTTACAGTAATGTTATGAACCCAGAAACGAAACCCAGAAAAATACCCAGAAAGTAATCTAGATGGTTAAAATTCATTGAAATGTGTTCCACATACTATTTATTATTGCTTGTGATTGTCTAACCTAAAATAAATGAGGGACTGGCGATATTTACATTCCGCAGCATATAAAATAACTTAAATATTATTTTTTCAATTGCTATCATATTTAGTTCCTGCATCACTATGAAATCTTTTAATTTTCCTATAGAATTGGGTTTCAATTTCATTTAAAAAATTCTTAAACATTTCTAATATTTCACTTTTGTGTCTCACTAAATACACAACAATATAATTTGAGTAATCATTAATAAAAGTAATAAAAGATTTTTTTTTTCCATTTCTAGTGACAATTACATCAAGTTCACAAATATCAAGAAGTAGTAAGTCTAGCAGTTCAAATTCTTGATAAAAGTTTATTTATGTGTTTTTTATGATCTTGGCTTGACTATATGATTTATATTTTTTAAAATTATTTACAACATGTACTTAGAAATAAAATTTAGAGTACTCGTGTTTTTAATTAATTGTCTATTAACGTGACAAAGTCTAGCATATCAAATATTAATAGAATAAACAATATAAGAAGAATTTTGAACATGCCATCAATAGCATATTCCCTTTTCTACAAATATTTTATTTTTGGTAATGGTATATTGGTGAGCTCCTATAATTTGGATAAATCTGGCCTTATTAAGAAGATAATAAAATGGTGAAATATGTTTTTATAAAATAAAAATGATGAATGATAAAGAGTATGTCGTGAGCTAAAAACAGGAGAGTATGATCAGTTTGACTAATCAGTGCGCTAATTAAACACATGTCTATTATAATCAGTATCTACAAATCTTGACTTAATTCCACTAATTAAGCACATATTTTTAATAAAAAAAAATTAACTGCTAAAATTCTTGTTTTTACTTAACAAGAAACCCACTGCTAGGCCTAGGCCCAAGCCTGGTGCTCGTGTGTGTATGTGTGTGTCTTTTGATGTACACACGCTAAGGGTTTCTTGGCGGCCTCCCTTGCCAAATCTAAATTTAAGTTGGACTAATTTGATTGGTGGCTAGTGTACATACGAGGACTTTATTAGGTCCACATCATTACCAACCCAATGCAAGATTAGCTCTTATTAGAAGAATATTTTCCTTTCCAAACACTGTAAAACAAAATAAAAGCAATAAAATATTTAAAATACAATTTAAATCCCAAAACAGCCTATTTACGTATCCATTTTATGTGAAGTGGAAAAAAAAAAAAAACTAATCGATACGCACCCAACATCTATTTGCAAGTTTTGACCACCCACGAAAGGCCAAAGATTAGGTACTTTTTCCAGCTTATGCCAATGTGACACGCGAATATGCGCACATACTCGCATCAAGATTCGTGTCGTAAATTCGCATCTTCTTCCCAACTTATAATCTCCCCCTCTTGCTATTCTCTCCACTTACGCCTTTGCCTAATTTAGGATTGGGAACATCCGGCAAATCGCCACATCTCATTCTCCAGGTTCTCTTTTTCTCTCAAGATTTTTTTTTAAAAAAAAAACCCTTTAGGAACCCATTTTAGATAATTTTACTGTTTGATTTCCGAATTTTGTTTATTCAATGCTGTGTTTCTGCTTATGATTCAAGACCCTTCATGGATTCGTTTTGTGGGTTATTTGTTTGATTGGAAATTGTGAAGAATTTGAGTGGCTTATTCTGAAGAAGACACGGAAAGATAGGGATTTTGGCTTTCCATTTGATCCTGATCTTGGGTGTTTATTTCGTCAAATTTATTCGATTCTAATAATGTGAAGGGCAAAATTAGCTTTGAAATTTTGAACTAGCTTAGGTGACCCAATTTCGTCGGAATGGACCAAAACTCAGATTGGGGTTGGTTGAAAGTTGTAATTATAATGCCAGGAATATGTAGAAGTTATGGTTCTAACCTTGTTTCTCTAATAGGTGGGCTTGTTTGGTATTCCGGATAGCATTGGATAGATAGCATAGAATGGATTAGGAAGGTGGGAGTTTCACATGTTTTTTCATATAACAAGGGATTATGAATATGATAATATATATAATGAAAGTTTAATTCATGTTTTGTTAGAATGAGATAAGAGTTATAAAATTATTTTTGACCATTAAATAAGGATGAAAGATAATTTGAAACTTAGTACTAATAATATCAATAGGGCATAGTATTATTAATACCACAAATGATGGACTGTTAATTCCTCATTCAGCAAACTGGTAGTCTAAGTCCTTCAATACAAACGTGGGACTCACAATACCAAGGGGACAAAAAAATTTGGTGGGCCACCCTTGTTTCTTAAGTCCAATCCCCGTCCCCTATTCTCTCGAAACAAATAGGGCCCAAGTCTATGATTGATTGCTTATGTTAATAATAATACACGGACTTATGATCTTAATCATAAAATGATTATGAACTCCAAATGTTTCCCCAAGACAATCTACTTCTAATTGAAATCTAGTATTAGTCAGTTTATTATTCAGTGAAGTATCTATATATTTCCCCCTGTGGTGTTATGATCTTTCTTGAGTTATTGCAGTACATATCTCATCTCTACATGAGTCACTTTTATTTTTCATTACATGGTATGAATATTTCTTAGAAAAGGCAAAAATTACTAACATTCCGGGCATTTGTTTGTTTATGTCACAGTGATAAAACAGCAATTTTGCTTGTTGTTTCCGATTGAGACCGGCTAGCTCTTGCTGGCAATCGGTCGACTGGACCGATTGCCACATAGCTTATGAGTGCCCAGAGTACATTGACTCCAAGTAGAGTCTTAGATGGTGTGCATGGAGTGCATCTGGTGCCTCATTCACCATTTGTGTTGGAAGAGATAAACCAACACGGGGACATCCATCAGCCAACATGTGGAAATTCTGCTTTCGGAGCTAGTCAACGTCTAGCAGTTCAGTGAGTAAAGTAGAATATCAAATGTCTGTGATATCTCAAATGTTTATGACTTTAAACTGAAGTTACAAGTGTTGGTTGAAGTTATAAACTTATAGATTCAAGTAATAGAATTTGTGTTTGTTAAGTTAAAATTAGAAGCTAAAAGTAAAAAGTTATAAGCACATTTGTTTGGATCTTAACGTTTTGTTGACTTATAAGCTAAAAGTTAAGTTCAAACAAACACCCTTTATTATATGTCTCCCCCCAATAACAGTCTATTTACATGGCTTCAAGTAGTAGAATTTGTGTTTGTTATGTTAGAATTAGAAGCTAAAAGTAAAAAGCTATAAGCACACTTGTTCTGATCTTGACGTTTTGTTGACTAATAAGCTAAAAGTTAACTTCAAACAGACACCCTTTATTATATGTCTCCCCCTAATAACAGTCTATTTACATGTTTCATCAGGAGAGTATGGGAGCAAAGACCTGCATGTTTGAGGCCCGTCCAATGCAGTCTGAATGGTATTATAAAGATAGATTAGTTTGTTCGGGTGATATGCTATATATCTATATAATGTGTGCTTCCTAATGTCGGATATAATATGTAAAATGATAGCTAACAAGTTTTCTTATCCTTACATTAGGTGATAGGACTCTTGCAGAAACAATTGCTAATGTGATCACTTCACTTCCTTTTGTCGCTCTTGGAATCCATGCCCCAAGGCAAGAGACTACTGTTAGTTTGCAGGATAGCTGCCAAGATTATCTTGTATTTTGTTGTGTCTGATCTTTGATTCCTTGCTTTTTGCTGGTGACACAGGAAGAACCTGAACTGTAAGCTCTATGCTAATTCGTTAATTGGAGTTGGAGTTGCCTCCAGTTTGTACCATGCTTCAAGAGGAAAATTCAGAAAGTATCTGAGATGGGCTGACTATACTATGATAGCCACAGCAACAGTGGTAAGATACAATTGATTCAGACATTTAAAAACTGAACTACAGGGATACAATTGATTCAATTGTAATTAGAGGATGTTTGGTTTAACTAAGCATGTGTTTGGACTAGCTTTTTTTAGTGGCTTTTCAGCTTTTTGACTTTTTTGTAAAAAAGTAGGTGTCAAATCATAGCTTTTTTGTGGAAAAAAAGTGAAAAAAGCTTGGCTTTTTTTCGTTAACCCAAACCAAGTGGCTTTTTTTGGTGAAAAAAGCCAAAAAGCTTGGCTTAAAAGCCAGACCAAACACAGACTAAAATTATGAACTTATAAATTATAGTTGAAAAGATGTGATTATGATTTTAAGCAGAAGTTGCATAAAGTTGTAAACTTATACTTCAAGTAGTAGTTTGTGTTTGTTAATTTAGAATCAGAAACTACAAATAAAAAGCTATAAGCACATTTGTTTGGGTAGTTTTAAATTTTCGCTTTAGGCTAAAAGAAAAAAAATAAGCTCAAACAAACACCCTCTTATTAAATCAAGTACTCGGAAACTATTTCTTCATAACTTTATATCAAATCCTCTCTCCCTAACCCTGTTTTTTTTTTTGGGGTAGTTAAGTGGGGAAGGGGAGATGGGGACCCCAGGGTTCGAACCTTGGGGGTATTTGGGGCAAAGGCAGCTCCGGCCACAGGAGCTAGCCACCACATCTCCCTAACCCTGTTATTCATTATTTAATTGAATCGTATTGCGTGTTTGTTCTTACCTCTTTAAAATGGTTTTGGTTTTCAACAATTCTATACCATTTCCTGCACTAAACCACTATATTCTTGAGGAAGGAATGTCACACGTCTAGGATTCTAAATAGTGGCCACATTTACAAAGTGTTTGACACATGTCTATCTTCAACATGCATATAGTTCCTTCTTTAAAATACCCGTGCTACTTGCTTACCAAATGAAGTATCTGTGCTACTTACTCTTTAGTTGTATTCATACACTATACATCTCTTTTCTCTTACAAAATTGAAATATAGCTTAACTTGTGTCCATATTATTCTAAACTGCTTTCACTTTTAAAAGCTGGTATGTTGCCCTTGGTGCTGTATGCCTGTATCCTAGCGATCAAGAGTTAACTTCTTTAAGTGGGTTTACTTGCTTTAACACACACACACACACACACACACACACACACACACAAATAATAATAATAATAATAATTAATAAATAAATAAATAAAGGATACAGGCAAAGAATTGCCAATCCAAAAGCCATAAGCTTGCATGTCTGTTTATGCTTATTCACTTTTCCAGAATTGCTAATCAGAAAGCCAAGTTACTGGCAAAGAATCTTTTGAAGATCTCAAAAAAGATGTGCATCTGAACTGAGGATGGGCTGTTGGTGATTGTGATGGAGATTATTGTTGTCTCGTTTCTTTTTTTCTCTTTTTTTTGGAACGAATCTTCGCATTCCTTCTGCACTCACTTTTCCCTATTAATAACTAGTGGCTTTGCGCACTTATAATAGCACCCAAACATCTCCCCACTCACCCAAAAAGTACTTATTCATGTCCTATGTGATAGAGTAGGTTCAAGCTTTCTGGAGAGCCATTAAAGATTCCTCTTTTAAAGTTCTGGATGTAAAGCATTGTTGCTAATATTTGAAGCTTCTAAAGATACTAGCCTTTTAGTTCTCCCTATTGATGCCCATAATCCATGCAAATTATGTAAGCTATAACCCTGAACCCTCATATATTATGGACAATGACTTCATCATAACTATCATATCATAAGGGTCCGTTTGATTTAGCAAGATAATGAATTAATGATGGGAAATGTGGAAAAGAGAAAAAGGTTAATTTTTTTTGGAGCTTGATTGGAAACAATGTCCAACAAATTGATAGAAAGTAAATTTTCTCGTACAACTAAATGATGGAAAATGCGGAAAAAAGAAAAACCTAAATTCTTTTGGAGCTTGATTGGCAAGAAAGTTCAAGAAATTGATAGAAGTAAATTAACTTTTGGTTTCCCACAAAATATGCATTAAATTTTTCTTGTGAAAGTGGAGACCAATTTTCTTACGTCAATTATCTTTGCAAATATCCCCAGTTCCCATCAATATTTGTTTTTGTATCAAATGCATAAGGGAAATGTAGATAAATGCAATAACTTTTTTGCAACTTTCATGTTTCTCAAATTAAAATTTAAAATTTCTTTTGCAAAATCTTTATCCTAATCAAATGGATGCGAGAAAATAAATTTTCCTCTCATTTTCCTTTCTCACTTCACTTTCTACCATTTCTCTTTACAGCATTATTTTCTTTTTAATCAAACAGACACTAAGTAATTTTGTGCGTGATTATCTTGACAATTTGGATGCATTGGACTGTAGAATCGATATTGTGGAACAGTTCTCTGATACCATTATGGCTGTAGCTTTGTAAAAACATGACTGATTTGTGCCATCTGGTTCCATTTTGGTCCATGTTTTCTATTATTTCACTGACCCACGCAATTCATGACTGAAATTGTTCTTGCAGTTTCTGTCAAGGGCACTGAGGAATGAGAATCCAAAGTTGCTGATGGCAGCAACCGCATTGTTTCTCCCAGTCCAGCCTCTTATGGTTTCAGCCGTCCACACTGGGATGATGGAGGTAGTTAGAGATCTTGCAAAATTTACCAGTGGTGCTTGTTGATTTTATTGAAATTCAATTGACCTTTTTAATCTTTTCTAATGTTTTACTACCATCTCTTATCCATTACAAATTTTTTGTTGGAATATGTATTCATAAATATTGTGGTCCATATGTTGGAAAAAGAAGGCAGTTTGCCACCAAAGTATTAAGTTTAATAACCCCGAGGAGTTGCTTCATTGATAAAGTGGCTTTGAGTTCAAGGGGTTGCTAGTTTGAGTACTCTTGTCAACCATTAGAGGTTTATTCGATTGTTAATTTTAGGTCTCTCAGGATTAATTCTCAGTTGTCAAGATATGAGATAACTCGGGCCTAATTGGACTGGGTTGTGCGGGAGACATCTCGGTTATTTTTTTTTTTTTTAAAAACCATTAGGTTTAGTGGTTCATAGATAGACGAATGAGATTCGTTCACACGTACGACTGACTTGGATCAGATTAAGGTGGAGTCCTTTCCCAATAAAGCATGACATGAACACTTGATGTCTTTGATTAACTTGGCTCCCTTTGGTTTCTTCGTTAATGGAAGCGTGCCAATTGACTACATACCATTTAAATGGTGTGCTGCCACCATTTCACTGAGTTCCTTATGAATCAATTTGTCTATATCTTGCATCTTTGACTGGAAATTCCTCTTTATCTAGTTTTCAGTCATGCTGAAACATTTTATTATCAAATCTGTTGTGGAGATCTCATTTTCGTGTAGTGGCCTCATCCTGAACTAGAGTTTTAAGTATCAGTTGTTACATATCGTATCGACCAACACAACAGAATTTTGAACCTCTATATTGATATTTACTAATGATCGGTTGATACTGTCCAATATAAGTCGATACCGTATCACCAATAATAATACTTTTTTGATATTGCGATTTAAAACCCCATTCTAAGTCATCTCTACTTCTACTTTCTCTTTTTCTTTTTTGCCAGGTAGCATTTGCTAAAAGAGCATTGCAAGATCCAGACCTGAGGTTGGCGCACAATGTGCACAAGATGTCATCACTTTTAGGAGGCGCGCTTTTCATTGCCGACGATTTCTTCCCCGAAACCCCATACCTTCATGCTGCTTGGCACCTTGCTGCAGCTGTTGGTGTCAGTACTTGTAACAAGCTTCTTGAGTAGTGTAGATACTCCGAACCAACAATATTCAATTTACCCGAAGAGCATTCATACGTTACAAGTGCAAGATGTGCCGTGAACTTCGAGCTTTCCTGTAGTTCGGCAGTTCAAACCTGTATTTGTTCGAACCCTTCGCAACTTCAAATGACGCAAATTAGATTTTCCTAGGTTGTTTAAGGAGCAACCATATTTGGAGAATGAAACATGTACTGTAAACTAGTGGCAACTGTCGTTGCTTTGTAATCTATTGGACAATACGAAAACAAATTGTGTGTAATCTGTGTGGGAACATTTCAGCTTTGATTGTGTTGAGCATCGTCTTAGAAATTCGTATAAATTATCCGTTGTTGAAAACCGTATGTTAACGGTAATTAAAATCTTTATCGTCACAGATAGTATTGACTGGTACATAATGTTTTCTCAATAAGTCTACGTACAATATATAAAACAATGTATGAAATGATCCATGAGTATGTGACAGTATTGTATTGATAAACAGAATAAGTGAAATTCTTAATACAATGCTGTTTGTAATGACATATATATGCAAGGAAATCTATTTTATACACTATACGTATTATTGTTGATTTTTTGCTCGTGCCAAAAGAACCTGGAAATTGTATGTGTTGACATTTGATCTAACCATTCTATTTAAATCCTTTTATGCGTTGGTTTTGACATTCATAATTACTAGTTGAGGTACTTGGGGTTGCTAACCCCAATCATCATTCATAAATCTTTAGCTTGCGTGTGGCTTAGTTTTTTGTTACGATTTTATTTTTTTAGATTTTTTTTTAAAACTTAGGTTTAATTTTTTTGTTTTTTTAATTTCTCGTGACGAGAGAAAATTGTCTGTTTTAGTCCTCCATCTTCATGTTAATATCTACTCATTTTCAGAAGTAAAAAAAAAAAGTGATATATGTATATAACCAAAGATTAAATATTTAAATTTATATCCATCTAATTTCATATTTTTCTACATTTAATGGTATCATATATGAGAAGGGCTTCTCTCAGGTCACCTAAAGAGACTAAACAGTCCTGTTGGGCCATTGTGGGCCCAAATTGAGCCTATTTCAATGATTTAGATCGTGTATCTTATTATTATCAATATATAGGTTATTTATGCTAAAAAATCAAATAATCGAATCTCCTGAACAATACATTTGTCATAAAAAGAAATGACAGTAAATGGATAGCATTATTGTTTTTTTAAAACAAATATAATTTGTTTAGTAACTTAATGATATTTGACCAAGTTTATTTTTTGCGCGGATAATCTACACATTAGTCACTATAAAATTAATGATTCGAATACTTGAAGTGGACCCAACCCATAAACAGCACAACATGTTCCAGTCCCTAACTGGAGAGAAGTTGGGATAAATTTTGACAAACTATTCTATTTACAACACTTTATTAATATGAGGAGCTTGACAGCTCAGTGGTCTTAGTCTTATAAATTTTTCACTCGGTCAACGGTTCGAGTCCCCCCTTCCCTCCCCTCCCGTGGCCGCCCTTGTATTCTCCATAAAAAAAAAAACACACTTCATTAATACTTTTAATTTGTATTAATTTTAAAATTTTGCCCCCTTAAATAATAATTTTGCCTTCTTAATTTATATTCTCCTCTCTTCTTTCTTTAAATAATTTTGTCCCTTTTTGTCATTGTCGTCGGCATTTCTTGCAGCTCACCGAGTCACTATTTGCCTCCTTATTACAATATCATTGACAAATTGACTCATTTTTTTCTTTCAAAAATTACTCTTTTTTAAATTTCAAATGATATTAAGTTTCAAATCCAATTATTCATAGATTTAATTCAATTGATCGGTCTGTATATTTGATATCGTTTTTCTCTATGTAGCATAGCACCGGGAGAATTTAACAAAGATGTAAAGTATGAATCTGTGTAGGCGACCATCCAGTTGATGAACAAGTGTAAAAACGCAAATTACTGTGTTTTTTTTTTTAATTTGTCTACTAGAATTGATAGGGTATCTAGATTAAACTGGATTATTTATTGTGTTTTGATATATAATTTACTTGATATATAGTAATCTTGAGTACACTTATAAGTTAAAAACCTAGCGCCTGGCTTTAATGAATGACAAATTATTAGGTACTCTCGTGATACTATGATACTAGGTAAGCAATAATACGTGATGTTTTTGACAAATAAAAATATTCGATACAGATTAAACAGGTCAGCCCTTATCTCTTACTTACCCAATAGAGTGGGCTATCATTATTTCATCCAAAGTATTTTTTACTACGACATTGAATAAATATACTAGGTAAGCAATGTCACATATGTTAGGCTACACATGTGGTGGTTGAAAGCATTAAAGAATAAGAGACCAAAAAGAGGAAGCAATGGAGGAAGCAATATCAAACAAAGTAGCTCATAAGAGAAGGAGAAAAAAAACAGGATCACGGCTGTGAATTTTTTCTCACGCATGCAGCCTCCTAATCCTGGATTCTCGTAGTTTTGCAGCCACAAAACTGATCCCAAGTCATCTCCTTTGTTATATATATGCATGTGTTGTGTTGTGTAGAGTATGAGAGCAAGCAAGTGCAAGAATTGCTTTGTACTATGTGTAGGCCGAGAAGTTGAGTGAGTTTGAGTGACCTATCTCCTCTTCTGTATTTTCTTATTCATATAGTGAAACTCCTCTTCCGTGAACGTAGGTTAAGTTTAGCTGAATCACGTATTTTGTGTTCTTGTGTGTGTTTGAAATTGTGCGTTTCTAGACTAATCAAATATCCTAGCGTTTGAAGAGGATAAAAAGTGTTCAAAGAAGTGTATTGCGCAAAACCCGAACACAGCATTCAAAGTCTAATTTTTCAAAGTGTTCGATTTGTAAATCCGAGCATATCAGTTGGTAGATTAGGCCAAGAAGAAGCCAATGTCGCAAACCGTGACAAAATCTGAGGAGCCACTGGTCTACTCGCGCTACCACGGGCCATCGACGTCGTTCTCCAGATCTTCCCATGAACGAAGTTTGCCGAAACTACCGTTTGATTACACCAGTGTATAGATATCGTCTAGACGATTCTGATGATATATTATACATTGAAAATTGAGTTTAACCGAGCCCTCTAGCTCTGTTTAAAGTGTTTTGAAAATTACGGCAAGCCAAACAAGGCCTTCTTATGGTTTTCTTTAGCAAGGAAGACAGCCCAGCGAGCTCAGTCAGCTCCCACTCAGCACCACGTAGGCGCCACATCGACGCCTATCAGCACCACATCAACGACCAATCAGCGTCGTGTAGGCATCACATCAGTGATCAGTCAATGCCACATCAATGCCAATCACTGCCACATCAGCAGCCACATCATCGGTGGACCCACTTTCTGCCACGTTAGCTGCCACACCTATTTTTGCCATATCTTAAGCGCTTCAGGCTCGATTTGGACGAGTCTGAACTCGTTTCTAGCTAATTCGAATGTTCCAGACTCAACCGTGAGCTCTGTTTAACGAGATTCAACCACAAATTTATTGATATTAGTGTTTTAAAATGGCAAGCAATAGTACACTAAAATTTGACATGGAGAAATTTGATGGACGAAACAATTTCAGTTTATGATAGAGCACGATCAAGGATATATTGATTCAGCGTGACTTAATAAAGCCGCTAATCGGACAAAAATCCGAAAGTATTGATAATGGTACTTGGACAACAATAGAAATGAACACTTTTAGTACCATCTGCCTATGCTTAGCGAATGAGGTCTGAAATTACGTAAAAAAACCTGATTAACCCTAGAGGGTGGTGAATATGTTAATTCTTGGACAATTAATAATTAAAAAGATTATTTTGTTTTAATAAATAACTAACATTCATGAGAGAACGACATAAGATATAACGTGGAAACCCTTACATAAAACTCGGGATGAAAACCACGACACCAACACACAAAGCACTTTTCACTCTGAATAAAAAAGGTACAAGCTAAAAGAATGAAGTAATTACACTAGTTACCCAAAGCTCACCAAAGCACTCAAGCGCACCAAGGGCGCTTAGCAAGCGCACCCTATTGGAAAAATAAGAAGGGCCAACACAAAAGGTCCAACGCTCGGGAGCCTCACGAGCGCTAAATTGGCGCTTAAGCGCCAAAGGGGCGATCAGCGAGCGGACCCTACTGGAGAAAAACAAGGGGTAAGTCAGAGAGGTCCAGCGCTCGAGCGCCTAAAAGGCACTTAGCGAGCGGAGCCTACTAGAAGGCAACCATAAAAGCCGGCGCTTGAGCGCCTTGCAAGAGCTCAACGAGTGCCAAGACATGGCTCAATGAGTGCCGAGAAAAAAAAGGCTGAAAATAGGCGAAAAGAAGGAGCATGCAACAAGATAATGAAAATGCAAAGCATCCAAACCCAAACAAAACTACAATCAATAACCTTAATAAAAAGGACAGTATAGACACTTGGTGATTTTGTCTAGACATCTGAAAATCACCAATTACATTTACAATATCCCCATTTGGCATTTTTGGGACAAAATCCCAACAAAAAAAATACAGGGAAATGAACAGAAACAAAAAAAAAATAACCTAAACTATCTCTGATGCCGTTAGATAGAACACGACGAAGAAAAGTTTCCAACCCTGATTCACTAAGAATTAGATACTAACAAGAGATAAATGAATGTAAATATAGGCAAGATAGCACAAGGAAAAGTAAGAGATGCATTCATTCAATGACAAATGAAGCATATATTTAGTGTAGAGATAAAAGCAAGGTTGGGTACATCATAATAACAAAGTTTGGTACATGTGTATGCATCAAAGAGATAAGAATCCCAAAGCCCCCAAAACTATACATCATGACCCAACACCCCAAAAACCAAAAGAAGAACACGTACAAGATAACAACAACTAGGCTAAGAACAACAGCAACATCTCCCCCGTTTTGGCATAAAAGACCAAAGGGACCAAGAACCACCGTCGTCGTCGTCGTCATCACGTGCCAGGCTCGGATAGTCGTCCTTGATGCGCTGGGTAAGCTGCTGGACTTGAATTTGAAGGAAGGCGACGTAAGAGCCAAGGTCGGTCATCCGGTGCTATAGAAGATCCTAATCGGAAGCATACTGACTGCGCAAGAGCTCCTGGCCGGAATAAAGATCACGGACACTAGCATCGAGAGAGTCGAATCGGGCATCAAAAGCAATGAAGCAGGAATCAAAATGCTACGAGTGGTCAAGGATGGCGACGTAGGTGTCACCACTAGCAAAAGGTCCCGATGAAGAGAAAGGACCAACAAAGGCAGAGAAAGGAGGAGGAGGAGGGACGGGAAGAGGAGAAAAAAGAAGGAAGAAAGAGATGAGAGAGAAAGAGGGAGGAATACCCATGGTGAAGATGTCGAAAATCGCGGATGAAATGTCGAAGGGATGCCGAAGAGACGCAAGAGAGGCATCGAAAAGTCGCTAGAGGTATGCTTGAGGGTCGCCGGAGAAGGAGTTAGAGAGAGAAAGAGAGTGTAAAAAGAAGGTAGGGGAGGGACCCACCAAATATATATAACCTGGGCAGCGACGCTCGAGCGCTCCACGAGCGCGTATTGGCGCCAAAGCGCTCGAGCGCTCCATGAACGCATGCTAGCGCCAGGGCGCTTGAGCGCTCAGCAAGCGCCTAACGAGCGCCCCTGAGTGCTCGAACGCTCTGCGAGCGCCTAGCGAGCGCATACCACTGTCCAAGCTACTCCTCAAATAGCACCCCATATCCAGAAACAAGCATACAAACATATAATCAGGCACAAGTTCACACAAAAAATATGTGTGTGTGTATGTGTGTGTGTGTGTGAAGGAATACAAGAGAACTATGAATACTGCACGATGAGCCGGCGAAAATATGGGATCCACGAACCAAAGAAAATACAGACTAAATATATTTGCGTGAAATACAATACAGAATCAATTTCAGATGAACTAAGCATGGATAAACAAGTATAAAAATTAATTATAAAACTAATACATTAAGAGTGTAAACAGTAAACCCTGTGGCAGAAGAGCATGAGACTTGAAGAAAGGTAAGAAACGACATAACCCGAGAACCAGAATATCACATCCAACAAGATAGCATTGAAGTCAAACCGCCTAGCATTTGGACCTTGAGTTATACGCACAAACCTCAGCCATAGACGAGAGAGAAGGCCAGGCACAAAGCCAATATGATGTTGCTATTCCTTTTCTCTTTTTTTTTGTTTCTTTCCATTTTCTATTTTTTGTAAAGAAGGGAAAAGGTAAGGAGAGAATCTTTTCAGAATACGATATCACCTAGATGAGATAAACACAATCTCATAGGCCGTCAAAGACATAAGAATTAGGATACAAACATGAGGGAAAGCAACTGAAGGTAAACCATAAATATTGGTCATCCAAGCAACTGAAGAGAGGATACCAAGGAAATTAGATCAAATCGATCTTACAGACTCAATAGGACACCATGCTCCAAGAGAGTGCGTGGGAATGCATAGTATACATCAATACTTAAACCCCTTGAAACATAAATGATCGTCTAGACTGAAAGATAAGGTACCATTCCTCAGGGAATGCATCAAGCTAAGAGCCAGGACAGAGGATAACATAAGATCGCAAGATAATCAATGCAACATTAACAGATTCTCATGCTCCAACACAGGCAAGCAGAAAGAACAGGCACACAAGCATGCAAGTAAACAAAAGAAAGAAAAAGATATTTATTTATTTATTTTGAAAATAAGGAAAAAACAAAAAAGGGAATAAAAAGCAAAAAGAAGCACCCAACCCACTAATCAAGAGAGATTAAAGCGAGAGACATCCTAAGGGATTCAAACCTAAAGAAGCCCAAGGGTTTGATGAAGATGTCAGCTTTTTGATCAAGAGTGGTAATGAACTCAAAAGAGATGGCATCGTCCTCAACAAGATCGCGAATAAAGTGATGACGAATGTCTATGTGTTTGGTGCGTGAGTATTTGATAGAATTTTTAGAGATGTTGATAGCACTAGTATTGTCACAAAACATAGTCATGGTGTCTTTAGTGAAGCCATAATCCTGAAGCATCTGTCTCATCCATAACAACTGAGTGTAGCTGCTACCTGCTACAATATACTCTATCTCGACAGTAGACAAAGAGACACAGTTTTACTTATTACTCTGCCAAGCAACCAAGCAGTTACCCAAGTAGAAGCACCCACCAAAAGTGCTTTTATGGTGGTCTATATTTCCTGCCCAATCAGCATCTGAAAAGGCAACAAGGTCTGTGTTGGTATCATGAGGATACCATAGACCAAGGCTCAGAGTTTCCTTGACATACCGAATGATCTGCTTGACGGCGGCGAGATGAGACTCTTTAGGACAAGCCTGAAAGCTAGCACAAACTCCTACACTAAATGACAAGTCAGGATGACTAGCAGTGAGATATAAGAAACTACCTATCATATTGCGATA
The DNA here is from genome assembly GCA_032270985.1 of Heliamphora pulchella. NCBI lineage: Eukaryota > Viridiplantae > Streptophyta > Magnoliopsida > Ericales > Sarraceniaceae > Heliamphora > Heliamphora pulchella. The sequence goes on from JAULJZ010000024.1 coordinate 6,004,425, forward strand.
CAAGGTAGGGTCAACATCCTTTCCATCTGAGCCTTTGTCGAGTTTGATGCTAGTGCTCATAGAAGTGCAGGCTTCCTTGGCAAATTCTAAGCTAAATTTTTTGACCATGTCATGAGAATATACAGATCAAGATCTGAAAATCCCATTTTTCAATTGTTTCACATGGAACCTCAAGAAGTGACTTAGTTCCCCAACAAGACTCATCTGAAACTCATGACTCATCTCGGCACCGAAATAGTGAGAGAGATGATCAGATGTGCAATCAAAGACAATGTCATCGACATAGATTTGAGCAATGAGTAAATCATTCTCAACCTCCTTGAAGAAGAGAGTATGATCAACTCACCCTCGAACGAAGCCAAAATTCAAGAGATGGTCAGTGAGCCTTTCATACCAAGCTCAAGGGGTTTGCTTAAGCCAGTATAAAGCTTTTCTGAGCCTATACACATGTCAAGAATTATGAGGATCATCAAACCTTTTTGGTTGCTCTACGTAGACTTCCTCTTTGATGTCACCATTGAGGAAGGCACTCTTAACGTCCATTTGATAGAGTTTAAAGTGAAAACAACAAGCTATGGCGAAGAGAAGTCGAATGAAATCCAAGCGAGCAACCGGAGCAAAAGTCTAATCGAAGTCAATCCCTTCTATTTGTGAATACCCTTAGGCCACTAGCCTACCCTTGTTTCTAACCACAACCCCATGTTCATCACGCTTATTTTTAAAAATTCACTTTGTTCTGATGACATTATTGTGACTAAACCGAGGGACAAGGTACCACACTTTATTCCTGTCAAATTATTGAAGTTCTTCTTGCATAGCAATGATCCAATTCTCATCGCTAAAGCTTATTCAATCCTCTTAGGTTCAACTAGGGAAGTGTAGCAGACATAAGTGATTTTATTTTCAATGTGAGCTTTTCTCCTAGTCAACATGTCATCTCTAGGGTTTTCAATGACAAGATCTAGGGGATGATTCAACTTGACCCTAACCGAGGATTCTTTGGTGGATGTGGGTAATCCCTCAACTTGAGGAGTTGGTTCACTAACATTAGACTCTTCACTTCCCATAAGGTCGGTATCCAGTTCTCCACACCAAGCATCAACAATGCACTCATCATGAGAGTTTGAACTCTCCCCATCAAACACATGCCAGATTTCTCTATTAGGAGAGGAGTTCAACTCATTCATTATAGTGTCATCGACAACAACATTTGCAGACTCTATAAGAGTCGAGTTCTCAAATTGTAAACACAATAGGTTCGACTATTTATGGAGTACCCTCGAAAAACTTTCTCATCACTCCTAGAATTAAATTTTTCCAATGACTTACTATCCCTAAGGATGTAACATTTGCTACCAAACACTCTGAAATATTTGACATTATGCTTTTTTTCATTCGAAATTTCATAAGAAATATGAGAGGTTTTCGGCCTCAGATAAACTTTATTAATGGTATAGCAAGCAGAATTAACTGCCTCGCCCCAAAAATTCCTAGGAACTCTCTTTGCATGAAGCTTAACTTTGGCTATTTCCTGCAGGATTTTATTTTTTCTTTCTACGACCCCGTTTTGTTGAAGAGTTCGTGGAGCAGAGAATTCATGCTTGATTCCTCTCTCATCACATGATTTTTCTACCTCGGAGTTTTAAAACTCCCCACCATGGTCACTTCTAACACGGGTTATGGGATAACCCTTTTCATTCTGAACTTTTTGACATATGATTTTGAAATATGCAAAGGTGTCTTTTTCCTCAAGAACCCAACCCAGGTGAACCGCGAGTAGTCGCCAACAATGACAAGAATGCATTTTTTTACCTCCAAGGCTTTCAGTTCTAGAGGGACCCATCAAATCCATGTGCAAGAGCTCAAGGGTTCAGGTGGTGGTAACAAGATTTGTCTTTTTGTGTGTGCATTTAATTTATTTTTCTTTTAGACAGTCACCACAAGCAAGACCTTTTTCATTGGCCAATTTGGGAACTCCCTTTATGAGTTCTCTTCCAGTGATTTTGGACAAATCCATAAAATTAATGTGCCCCAATTTTTGGTGCGACATTTCCACTTCATTGAGCAAGATCCTGTTGCAAAAAAGTTCAGGTTTAGGCATGATGCAATAAGAGTTATCAAATAACCTAAGACCTTTAACAATGCAGATGCCAGAAGAATCAATTGTGGAGCAATCATTTTGCATAAACTGAACATTATGTGAGTTATCTCATAATTGACCTATACTTAGAAGATTTACTATTAAGCCCTCAACATAGAGCACATCCTCTAGCTTTGGAATGCCGGGGGACTTGATCACCCATTTTCCTATAATCTTTCCTTTGTTTCTATCACCAAACGTGATATTTTCTCTAGAGTATTCTTCAAAAGTGGCAAATAAAGATTTGTCCCTTGTCATATGACGAGAACATCCACTATTCAAATACCATAAAGCAGTATCATGCATTTTTAAAGCAATGTGAGCAATAAGACAAATATTTTCTTTTCTTTTCTAGGATTGTCTATGGGATCGGTTAGAGGAGTTTTTAATGTGCTTCAACTTATCACCTAGGTTTATGTTATGACATGGAGAATGGTGGTTAAAGTTCCTAACCTAATCATGATTCATTCTATGTGGCACTTTGAATGAGCTCCCCATAGCCAAGGATAACTTGTCGATCTCGGTGACAAGATGTAAGGATTGAGCGGCTAGGTTACTTAAGTGCTCAAGGACATCATACTCTTTATCTACACGTATAGTTTGAGTTTGTCTGATAGGCCTTCCAACGGTAGGTTGATCCTTAGAACTTTTCTTGGCAATCTCTCTTTTTAAACGATAGCAATTTGGTCTTATGTGACCTTGGGCACCACAATGGTGACAGACGAGAACAGTCCTTTTCTTTTGAACATGATTGACATCCTTGAAATTTTCACTCTGAGTAATAGGAGAATGGAGAGAACTAGAAGCACTAATGAATACAACCTTCTTGTGATCACTAGGGATCTTTAGTTTCAACGGAAGGGGATCTAGAGATAACTGAAACCACTCTTGTCTCTAAACGAGGAGGGCAACTCAGTGATTAAAGTAGCCGCTTCACTCCTTTTCATCATTGAGCTAGCTTCATAAAGGTCATTCTCGAGGTAAAAAATCCTAGTCCTGGCATTAGTCGACTCTCTAAGTTACTCAAGTCTCTCTTTCTCAATACTAGCAAACTTATCATCTAGGTTCACCATTATGGACTTGAGATTGTTGATTTCTATGTTCTTCTCGCTCAGCTCACTCTTAAAAAAATTTCTTTTCTTTTCTAAAGATTTAAATTTAGACTTGACTTTTTATTTCTCTTTCTTGAGTTTCAAACACTCTTTAACAAATTCATCATAAGTTTCATGAATGGACTCAATTTCATCTTCCTCATTACCCTCTTTCCCTTCACTTATCTCTCTTAGAGACTCAGAGTTCAAAGATTCGTCAATACTAGCACTCTCATTTGAGAGTTTTGGGTCAATGGAGGTCTTAAGGGGTTCTGAGGAATTTAAGGTAGCAACCAGAACAGCAAAATTAGATTTTTAGTCTTATCTTCGGCACCACCTTATTCTATCTCTTCTTCTTCACTGTCATCATCCCAAGTAATGGTATAACTCTTCCTCTCTTTCTTCTTCTGGGTATTGGCACACTCAGCTTGAATGTAACCATACCCATGACATTTATGACATTAGATTCCTTGAGGTCTTTTGAAATTTTGAGGAGTTCCACATTTATCATTTCCATTGGAAGTAAGTTTCATGTTAGAAAAGGAAAACTTGGATGAAAATTGGTTAAAGTGGTTTTCCCTTTTGAACCTCACAAAATTCTTGAATTTTTTAGCAAGCATGGTGACTTCTTCCTCATCTAACTCATCCTCCTCATCATTGCTCTCAAGATTGTCAACTGGAGTGGACTTAACAGTTATTCCCTTACTCGAGCTGAAGGAGGTTTTCTTGCTAGACAAATGATTGATCTCATAGATTTGAAGCTTGCCTATGAGTTCTTCGACTTTTAACGAGTCAATATCATGACCCTTTTCAATGGCCGTGACTTTAAGTCTAAACCTCTCAGGCAAGAATCTAAGAATTTTGCAAACGACTTTGGAGGGCCACAGAGGTTCACCTAGACCAAAGAAAGAGTTCACAATTTCACTTAGCTTACAATAGAATTGGTCGAATGATTCATTTTCAGTCATTCTTAGTTCCTCAAACCTAGTAGTCAACATTTGGATCTTAGAGATCTTGACAGTTTGCATTCCCTCGTGAGTGACTTGTAGGATATCCCACCCTTCCTTAGTGGTTTCACATGAGAGATATGACTAAATTCACCAGAACTTAGAGCATTGAGAATAGCACATAAGGCTTTGTAATTATAGTCAGAACACTCTTACCTACCTGAGTCAACTCAGTATTGGTTTTCAACCTAACAATTTTAGTAGTAGGATCTTCAATGGTGGGAGATTCATATCCATAAAGGGCAGATCTCCAAATCTTAATTTTCATGGAAGGCCTAGTGGTGGAGGTACCCTCACAACCCAACTCCGAGTTCTTGGATACAAAAGGATCTACTTCCAATAATGAAGCCGACAAATAGATAACCTTGCTCTAATACCAATTAAAATTATGTAAAGAGACCCGATTAATCCTAAAGGGGGTAAATAGATTAATCCTAAGACAATTAAAAATTAAAAAAATTATTTAATTTTGATAAATAAATAACCAACATCTATGAAAAAAAAGACATAAGAAATAACGTGAAAATTCTTGGGTAGAACCCGGGATGAAAAACACGACACCAACACACAAAGTATTTTTCACTATGAATCAAAAAGGTACAAGCTAAAAGAATGAAGAAGTTACACACGTTACCCAAATGACTACCTAACTTTTTTGCTCAAGACGGCTCCCCAAGCTCCTTTTTGATTTCACAAATTCAAGACGCTTCAAATTTTTGATCTACGTAACCCAATGACTAAGATGTGATCCGAGCAAGTTTTAAGTGATGATGGATGACCAAAAGTGTAGAAAGAATAATATGTAAGTAAATAACACAATCTTGGTTGAGTACACTTCAAGGAGATGAAATGCACCTAGATTGCTACAAGAGAGTTGACAAAAATTGACAAGATGGATGGAAGTCAAAATGGTCAAATCTGTCAATCAAAACTCTCAAAATTCTTTTTGGTAACCCTAAAACGAGAAAAAGCAAAAACTTATATACTACTAGAGTTCATGACAAAAGGTGGCAGAAAACTGGCTTAGGGCGCTTGAGCACCTTGCAAGTACATGCGAAATCATGAGCGCTCGAGCGCACTGCAAGCGCCTAGCGAACGCCATAAAAGTGTTTGACCTAGGAGCACTCAAGAGTTGCTCAAATGCTATTCAAGCGTAGGATGAAGAGCTCAAGCGCCTCGCGAGCTCATGGCAAGCGCTTTAAAGAGCTCAAGCGCCCAAGAAGCGCATAACTAACACACCCTACTGGAGTTGCCAAAGAAAACATCAACAAAGGTTAAGCGCTTGAGCACCTAACGAGCGCACCACGAGCGCCAAGACAGCGCTTGAGTGCCAAGAGGGTGCCTGGAGAGCAGAGTCCACTAGAAAAAAGCAAATGAGCAACATGGAGAGGTCCAGCACTTGAGCATCTCGCGAGCGCCTAATGAGCGATGTGAAGCACTTGAGCGCCTAAAGGGCGCTTAGCGAGTGAAGCTTACTGGTTGCAACCACTCAATCCAGCGCTTGAGCACCTGTCAAGCACTCAGCGAGCACCAAGATAGCGCTCACCAAGTGCCAAGACCAAAAAAAACCTTTACAAGATGCAGGAAGATGAGTCATGCAGCTAGATAATACAAATACAAAGTGTCCCAACCCAAACTGAACTACAACCAGCAAACTTAAGAGACGAATAATACAGACCTCTTGGTGGTTTTGTCTAAACACTCAAAAATTGTCAATTACAGTTATACTAGGACTACATAAGTTACGAGGCAAAATCCGAAGGTAAAAGGTTTTATCAATTTGAAATACTCGAAAACAGAACTTTTGATCCAATTTCTTCACTGAACTATAAACAGTAGTGAAAGTGGGAGAGAGAAACTACAAAACAACCCAAATATTCCAAATTTAACTTGAATAAAAAAAATGCACAAGGACGACAAAAATATACATATCATTTTTAACCATTATGTATAACTTATCAACTATCAAATAGTTTTAAAAAACTTTACACATGTATTTCAATGAACAAAATCTACACAAATTTTAATCAATAAAATAAGTGAACTCTTGTCTAGCAGATTATCATCTTTAGATTGTTAGAACAAACTCTAAAAAAAACTCCATTTTTGAGAATTAAAAGAATTTAAAATTCAAGACACAAACAATAATAAAATATGAAAATAATATAAAGATAGAGATGTTGCCTGTGATATTTGAGTTTAGAAAATTGTTTAAGAGGAAATCAATTTTATTTTATATATGAATTGCATGATTATGCAAGTCTTGGCTCATAGTAGCAAATAGACTACTAACCTTTTCAGAGAAAAATTATGCTTAGGAAAATGAATAAATGTGGTTCCTAGAAGGTTAATAAGACCTCTGACCACATGAGAAAAAATGGTTCCTAGTAGGTAAATGAGACTACTGGCCACAAAGAAAAATGTGTTTATGTGATGGGTCCTACTCAATAAGTCTCTAAAACAAATGTGGCGCGCTATGAGAAAAAGGAAAAAAGACCCTAATTAATGCTCTAAGAGATGGATTCTTATTATTGATCAATAAATATTAAGGCATTGTGATATATTCAAGGAGTTATTACCTCTGGACTAGTATTGAGGTTATATCCTTAAATGCCGAAGGGGATGGAGTTAAGCTCATAAGAGAGTCACCTTGAAAGGTAACGCAGCCTCTATAATTGGAGATCCCATGAAAGAGGTTCAATGGGAAAATAATCCATATTGCATGACTTGTACCAGCACATTTTTTTTAAAAGAAATGAGACACACAAACTCTCCTGCTCATCCCTATGGCAGGAGTGCTGAAGAGTGGCTGATTAGGATGGGTATAACCCTTAATGAGTTTAAGACGAGCAATCTCTCATAAGGTACATTCCGTCATTGTACCCTTGAAGGATTCACCTTAGTGGAGGTAGTCATGAGGCTACAATTATGGGATTTGAGCTAATTTTTAGAAACCCTTATGAGACTCAAGGCAGTAGTGCATGGCTATTATTAGCACTAACCCGCAAACTGATATCTAAAATTGGTTCTGTGTGTGTGACATGTTAAACTTTGGCTCAAGAGTCTAGTTCAAAACTTAGTTCACTATGATCTTCAGAGTGAGACTGTTAACACTAAGTGAGGTTCAAGTCCGAAAAACACCTGCATCTATGACGTAGTATTATAGTTGCCCAGATTTTCTTATTATTTGCTTATATTTTTAAATTAAAATAAACTTTTGATTTTCAAATCAAACTATAATATGTATTTTATTTTTATTAAAAGTGGGGGAATGTTGAAGAATTTTTAATAAAAATATTTAAAATAAAAGTAAAAATAAATATTTAATTAGTCATTTATTTGAGAGTTCCAAAAACAAAATTATAATGCCATAATATGGCTTAAATGGCTATGAATGAATATGAGTAATAATATTATCATTATTTTATATATTTATTGGTGAGTTTAATATTCGGTCATAATTACAAATTAATATTATTAATATTAATAATTTATTATATCATACTTCATATCATATCATATCATTTACTATATATATATATGGCATGTTTGCCTTAGTATTTGGTAGAAAAGAGAAATGTAATAGAAGAAAAGTATAGAGACGTTTTGAGACAAAAGTTTTCTAGTGAGAGATCTTAAAATTTTATATTATTTTAAATTATATTTTGTGGGTAATTTCGGTTCGTGACTTCATTTATATTTTCTTAGTAGACGTAAACATTGAACGAGGAACACTTGTGAGCACTTGAATTGTACTTTGAAATTGGTACTTTATTTGAATCTTCACGTGAAAAGGAATATCAGCGTTAAGGCACTATCCAACTCACCTCACAATTTCACAGCCAACATCTTTATATTTTTATATTATTTTCATATTTTATTATTATTTGTATTTTCAAATTATTTTAATTCTAAAAAATAGAGTTTTGTTTAAGAGTTTGTTCTAACAATATATTTGGCCCCGCGTAGTGGGTCAACTGATGTAATTCAAATGGTTTTTCATCACCAATAGCAAATATAGTTGACTTTTTAAGTTTATATGTACTTATTATTGCTTTTAATTAAAATTAAGAGCCTAATAAAAAATTATTAATAACGTTAAAAAAATTATATGAGACTATCAAATTATTTTTACTAGGTTGTTATTCTTAATAATAAAATAGAATTAAAACTAGCTATCTATTCATTATTCATAAAATAATGCAATATGGAAATCATATTCATTAATTGCACAATCGCTTGCTAAGACTCCCTTTGATATTTCTAAAAAATTTGAATTTTAAGGGTTTTAATCTTTTTTTTAGAAAAAAAAAGAAAAAATAAAAAGTTAGATTATTTAAAATAACATATAGAGTAATTTGTTTTTATTACTTTTTATTAAAATGTCTAATATAAATTTACTTTTTGCTGTTACATTGTAGTGTTTTGCATATTGACATGAATTCTATTTTTATGAGTGGAGTTGACTTTTTAATTTTTTTTTTTAAACGGCTAAACTCACACACTTATTACACCCACACTTTGCTCTCAGTAAGGTTTGAACTCCCAATCTCCTTCTAGAGGCAAACACCTATACCATTAGATCAAAGATCAGTTGATAGTTGACTTTTTAATTGAGAATAATATAATTATTTTATGCCAAATAATTTGAGTGTTTGGAATATGTATAGATTTTTTTATAATTAAAAAAGTGAAAAAAGTGATTTTTTAGAGATACCAAGCACTATATCTTAAAAGCTGATATTTTTGTGAACAAAGAAAAAAAACTAATTTTTAAGATGCCAAACAAGGGCTTAGTAGATATTTGATGGAATAGTAATATTACATATCATTATTATTGCCGAAGAAGAAATTTTTAATACAGCGAGCGAAAATTACTTGCTCAGTTAAAGCTTTTCCGCAATAATTAGCTAAAATAACTAAGTCAATATTTTTATTTTGTCTAGTATTTTAAACAAGGGTAATAATGTAATAATATGCCAAACAAAATTTGAAAAAGTTCGTTTACCGACTGATTTGCACTAATTAATTTTTTTAAATAAGCTAAACGCCGTAAAAAATTTAAATCAAATAATCACACAAGCAAAAAAATAAAATAACCACAATTACACACGAGACGGTAATTTTTACGTGGAAAAATCCAAACCGAGTAAAAATCACGAGACCACTCCGGTTCTAGAAAATCAAACAGTATAAAATCGTTGGTTACAAGAGAATCTTACGAACCGACGTTGCACCCACAACCAATTGTTTGAAAGCCTACTCCTGCCAAATCTACGTTCACCAACTCCTATTCTTGACCGCTGTTGGAATACACCACCGGACTTCAATGCTGATGAACTCCTCCATCAAATTTCAACACTTGAGAATCCTCTCAAGCGACTCTACGAATCCAAATTGATTGTTAAAACTTTGATTGACTTGATGATTGGCTTGATTGAGTGAAAGGTAAAGAATCATCAAGATATAGACTAACTTGCGAGAATAATAAAAAATCTCATAAACTCTCTATGACGACTAGATTTTTATAAAATAATAGGAGGCACAAATAATAAGAAGACCTAGCTGCCTATTTGTATTGAATTACCAAACCTTAGCTGCTGCTGCTTTAAAATCTGTTTCGCCGCATAGGACCGATCGATCGGTCTCAACAAATTCGCAATATTTTGTTGCAGAACTAAAGAAAATCGAGAGTTGTTAAAGACCGCTCGATAGGCCGATCGAGCGGTCTGACACTGCGTGCATCTTTTCGTCGTTTTTCTGCTTCTTTTTCGCTGCACTGCAATATCAAACCACAACACCAAAAGAATAAGTGTTAAAATATTAACAAATAAAATAAATAATATGAATAAACATTTGTCACAAATTTGCCAAACTATAAACAAATTATACCGAGACAAAATTCCGTAATAGAATTTAATAGCTTCTTGTTAAGAGTTTGATTGACATATATCAAGGGTTGGTTTGGTGGTTAAAATTTAAAAGTTAAAAGTTTGTTCCAAAATTTTAGGTTCAAAATTTTTATGTGCTATTAATTATTAATTAGTTATTATCTGTACTTAAAGACACTTAATTATTAAATTTTAGTAATTTAAAAGTAAAATAGAAAGTAATATTAATAATTTGATAATTAATTAATTAACTAATTTTATGGTACCCAATTAAAATATAACATTATTAATTTGTTAATTTATGGTGATAGAAAAAATAAGAAAAAAAATAACAAAAGTAAAAACCTATGCTAGAGAGAGATATCAAATTGGGTGTTTAGCGTGAAAGAATGCTAACTGAACTTATGTTTTACTTGTTTTGTTTAATTGTTTGTACTTTTAAAAAAAAAAAATTGTATTTTACAAATAAAATAGATGCAAAAATAAACAAAATAGGTACATTGATAACATCTTAAAATGTGGACGAAAATTTAGATTTGTGTCAAATCATCTCAGTCACTTATAAACTGAGTATATTTAAATTCTTTAAAGATAATTTCTTCCACATATAATATAAAAATATAAACTATTTTATTATATCGATTATCGAGCTAGTTCATGTGTGCATTGCCTCTGGTTTAATTGGATTTTCCAATATTAAACGGTGAAATTGGTACTGTAAAACTTATTCAAGGTGTGCACAAATTGGTTTGAAAATTCTGAAATTTCAAAAAAAAAATGAGGTTGGTGGGAATAAAAAATGCTAATGTTAATAAAATTTTAAAGGTAATTAATGGCCATGTCTGGGCAAATGTTGCTTATTGGTTTATTGGTTTATTTTTATTTATGCTTATTTTAGCTTAAGTAACATAGAATTTGGTTTATTGACTTATTTTTATTTATTTTCGTCTTTTTTGAACTTTTTTTATATTTTGATCAAAAAATTTTACTTTTTCGACTCGTCTCAATGAGAGGAGTCTAAAAAGTATAATAGTTTGATTAAATAATTAAAAAAATTCACTAAAAGTAAAAATTCTACAATGTCAAATAAGTCAATAAGCTAATAAACCAAATTCACTCATTCAGTGTATTTTTATAAATATTAATATATGATGTACAAATATTAATAATTTTTTATCTCTTGACAATGATTCAGTAAGTTGTCATTGGGTTTTTTTTTTAAACAAACCGTGTAATGAGAAAAAAAAATTTTAAAACCATAAAAATCTTTCCAAGTGTCCGTAGAATACGATGTATCCGTCAAATTTTTAGTTTTTCTACTTTTAAAAATATTATAAAAGTTTAAATTAATATTAAAAAACAATAAGAAGAGAAAATCGTTACCAAATGCGTTTTTGCAGGCGCGTGGCTGCAGGCTGCAGCGTTTCTTCATTTATAAGAAACCGCGGCGAAGGTAGTAATGTTCCAAAGTTCCAACTTATTTTCGCGGATAAATAATTTATTGATTTATTTAGTTTAATAGCAGTTAAATAAATAATTTTATTTAGTTTGTTAAATAAATAAAATTTAAACTAATAAATAAATAAATTAAAATAAATAAAAATAAGCAAAAAATAAATCAAAATAAATAAATAAACAAATGTCTTTCCAAACGAAACAAATAAGCAAATAAACCAATTGAGCCAAACAAAATTACTTATT
>JAULJZ010000024.1:6020750-6033890 GCA_032270985.1 Heliamphora pulchella
AAAAATTCATTGCATTTATTTAATCATTGATACATTTAGTGACTTCTTTGGGACCTCAAATATCTCATTTGGACCAACTACGACAACATTCACGTACAAGATCTCCGTAGTTAATTGCACAATGCATTCTTCTGGGAGAATGACAATGTCATAAGCTGAGAAGACTCCTCGACGGATAGCATCTCGTACGACCACCATGCAATCTTTTACTGAGTCTGAATAGTACCCTCTATCATCGGAGTTATTATCAGCAGTGAAGGCAATGTCCTCCATTACCCTATGGGGCAGCTCCCCTTTTAAGACCACGCGTTCACAGTCTCCTCTGTCCAACAGCCGATGGAAAAAGACTCCAAGACGGGAAGCATCCCACCTCATTGCCCACGTGTACAGTCCACGAACAGCACCTGAGACAATTTCTCCCAGGATTTCCTCCTTCCGAAAAAATAAGTATTCGTGGGCATCCTCCACATAATGTTAGAAATAATTTTTCTTTATTTCACAACGGAGATCAGTAAGCAGATAACAAAAAATATCTCCAAAGCGAGGATCCATTGTTATGGGACTATTACTCTCTACGAGAATCTATTTATAATGATCAATGACTACAATTAAGGGGTCACATCTGTGTATCAAAATTATATTTTTAATTTATGTCACATCTAAAATATTTGTTTTAATAAAGCAATATATTCCTTTTATTTTAACATCATATCTATGGCTATTGTTGTTTTACCAATTTGTGTATCCCCAATAATTAATTCTTGTTGATCGAGTCCTATAGGAACCATTGAATCAATAACAATAATTTCCATTTGAAGAGGCTCATAAATGGAACGTTGAGAAATAATACCCATAGCGAGAGATTCAACTAATCAACACTAAGAGGTTGAAATTTCACCTCTACCATCAATAGATTTACCCAAAGCATTTATAACACGATCCAAATAGGCCTTACTTGGTATCTGAGCAATTTTTCCTGTTGCCTTTAGAGAACCTCCTTGTATCATCAAACTCGGCTCTGTTCATTCCAAATAGATATGATGTCTTTCAGATTTAGGAATATATATGAATGAAAGAGCTCTAAACTTACCTGATTGATAGGCCTTTATACCGTCCACACTGCACACATCACTTAGCTAGGCCCCGAAAAGAGCAAGATTTGTGTGAAAATAGGAAATTAAAAAATTCAAAGAAATCAGATTCGATTTGTATTGAATCTGAAATGAATCATGTCTATTCCTATCCTAAAACCCCTCTAAACTAGATTTCTAAATCTTTCATCCAACTCACTAGGAATATGTATAGAGCATTCTAATTCTTTTTGAGCAAGAGAAGCATTGTTTTGAGTGAGGGAAAGCGTGGTTAACAAACCACTTTGAGGAGGCGACTAGGTTGGAGTGTTTTCATCAAATGATGCATGTGGGCTGAGCCATTTCCATCCCAAGTGGAGGTCCAATTTGGTCTAACCCACAGTCTCCTCATGTACAAATCTACTCAGTAGCATAGACTTGATCGATCTACCATATTTTTGTCCATTAAGTAGATTTTCTATTAATAACCAACCTTTACTACTAGCAATCAGTCTTCCCCCAAGGGGAATTGAGTGGGGGTAACAATCCGATCTACTTTCATACCCTCTCATTTCTCTATAATACGCGTTCAGTTCATAAGAACGACGGCAAGCCAAACTTCCAGGGTCGATTCCCTTAATCCAGTAATTCCTAGGACACCGTGTTCAAACTTCAACTCCATTCAAAAAGATGATAATATTCTTATTTGATAATTTATTTACTACATACAAATAACAACTATATATAATCGATATGATCAACAATATAATAGGGCAATTATTGTTGAATCTAAACAAAAGCCAAAAAAAAAACTAACTTCTTACCCAATTAATCAACTCCAAAAAACCTAACTTCAAAGCTAATTTACCAAACAACTTACATTCAATCCGAACAAGATTTTTGGGTAACCACCCCCCTCCCCCAAAAAAACCCCCACCAACCCAAAAGAAAAAAAAAACTAGCTTTTTAAACTAGTTACCAATCAAGACCATAAATGAGAAGAGAGAGGCAGGAAAAATCCCGAAAATTATCTTAAAATTTCAGATTTTAGCTGGCTGCTGGTGTCAGTTCTAATGTAGTTTGGTTTTCCTAGAGTTGTCCACCTTTTTACCGAAGTATTCAAATAATGAAAAGACTGTCAAATGACACACTAGTTGTGCTGCAGTCATAGTCTAATCTCAATCTCTCTTAATGGTGTTTTCCTTGTCAACCAACAAAGAAAAAAGTAAGAAGAAGAGGAGGTTTCTGCAAGCTTGATGCTTAATTATAGCAAATATATCTAGTAGGAATAAGCATTATGGATAAGGAACCAACTTCTCTCCGGCCCATTATTGAACTGGATCGGCCCAGTCCGGGCCATTTTGGGTCCAAAATGAATCAACTTTGATAATCCGAGTAATTCATTTTATTGTTTCCAACATGTAGATCATTCATGCAAAAAAATCAAGTTGATTAGATATCATTAAGTTTCTAAACAAATCATGTGTCAAAAAAATAAACGGTGAATATATAAATGTGATTTGTTCATGCACTTAACAATATCCGATCGATTTAATTTCTTTCATGAATGATCTATAAATTGGGAAAAATAAAATGATGGCTTGGATTATCAAAATAACCCCATTTTGAACACAAAATAGGCCAGATTGGACCGGTCCAATGGACTGGAGAGTAGTAGATCTGATGGGTAAACACTGGCCATATAAGCCAAAAGGTGGGAAGACAAGTTTTACAGGCCAGGTTTTTCTAATTATTTTGGACCAGTAACTGTACACCACATATAATAGAACAGAAGATGTTAAACAATGTCACAATGATAAAAGCAAAAAACATTATTATGTTAAACCAGCCATAGGATATGCTCAATTTATTTCTTGGAAAGCACAATTTATATGTTACACATACCCTAAAGGCTTGAAACTGTGGGTTGATGATTTTGTTCAGATGCGCACTTCCAAGCAACTGAATACTTGACAGGCCATCCCAAATATAAATCAAGAAACATAGAGCGGCTTGGGATCCACTTTTCTTCTGATCCTGAAAGAAGATATGACGCCGGAGATAAGGGCAAATGTCAATAAGCTTGAAAGATTCAATCATCATTATTAAAGAAGTACATAGACTCCAAATCCAGAAAGTCATTAACCCATTGTATATCAGAGGAGGCAAGTTTACGTTGACTTGCTGAATTGGCAAAGCAACTCGTAAAAACAAAGAGATAAAACGTATATAAACACTAGCTACTAACCAATTTTCTGGTGCCCATTTGCAACCAACAGTATCGATCACGTGCATGCTGTAGGCATGCCTTGATTTTGAAGACTGATTCTCAAAACTGTTGGCATAGCAAAAAGATAAGAAAAATAAGGAATGAAGTGAAACTGCAACTCTTTGTTCTAGAGATATTTTTCGATTACCAACCTCTGATGAATAAGATCACCATGAATGACAACCAAGGAGCCAGCTTTAACTTCAATAGGCACAAACTCGCTTTGGTCATAGGATGGGGAGGGCCGATCAAAATGAACGCCCTCCTCATCCCTAATAAATCTTCTCACCAGGCCATCTGTAAAGAAGACAAGTAAAACCACAGCGTGAGTGATTTGACAGCATCTTTTAGGTGTAACAAGAATGCACACTGGCCAGGTATAAGAGCGCTACTTTTTTGGGATCCAGGAATAGCCCAGAGGCAGCCATTTATTATGTTTGCATCTTCCAAAGCTAGCCACAGCCCAGTGCAAGTTGTTGGTTCAGTATAGAGAAATGAGTTATCCTGATGCGGCACTACTTCACCCCCGATACCTGGTTGCTGAAATAAAACTTACGCATTACCCACAGAATCAGTGGATTACAACAGATTAGACTTGTAATACTGATCGCAAGTCATGATGGGAGGTACTTCTAAGAATATAAACACTATACAATGTATGTGTGGATCCACGCAACAAAATCAGGCTGATTTGGGCATGATACCCCAAATAACATCATGCCCTAATAAAAAGGCCAAATTTTTCTCCAAGGAGCATGTCCATACTAGCTAGAAAATAGACCAAGAATATCCTGACTCTCCAGACATAAAAACAAAGAATATATTACCCAAAGGCGCAGAATTGTTAACTTAAATTTTGATGCTGTCCAGAAAACAGTGAGTTAAGCAATAGCGCATCTAGAAAATACTGGAACATGATGTGACCAATCCATAAAATATTGAAAGAAGATCTAAACTAATAAGTTATGGAGCAGTATCTAGAAGAAACAAAACCTTGGGAAGCCTTATGGGACATGCACATACTCCATGTAAGGTCAATTCGACAATGCTTTCTACTCGTTGTTCATTGCAAGAAAAGCTAATTCAACACTGAAACTCATGTAGAGTAAAGACCTCATTTCATTTCAAGATTACTCTCACCAGCTCAGTGTAAGTTATGATGGGTTAACCATTGGCCTTCTTTTCAGCCTTCACTCTTTCCATAAATTGCTCCCTTCTCTAGAAAAAGGAAAGAACATAGAAATAAAAAAGGTTGAGTTTAGATCCTTTTGGAGTGTCAGAATATGGACTCCTTATGGGCCTTGAAACAACTGAAAGCACAAGAATACTGTTTGAGCCAGAATGCACAAGCATTGGCCTACTTACTATAGAGAGCCTTTTTTTGGAGCGTGTAGTAAAAGGCCTATGATGCAATGCTTGGGCCCATTTGAGGGTCCACGTAGGGCTTGGCCTTGTCCAAAGAATTGGAGGTATTTATTGTAATTTTGGAGAGGGTCTTTGCAATTGAGAGAGTGCTAGTAAAAGTGAAGTTGCATATAGATGTTGCCTTAGCACCTATAGTGGATTTTTTTTCTCCCTTTCAGCCATGTATGTAGGCGCAATGTTGACCATGCATATCTTATGTTATGTTCTCTTAAGTTCTGTGATTGATTTGTATTCTTTATTGTTTTTGTGATTAGACCCATCCTTGTTATTTGTATAAAGTGGTTTAGCAGATGACAAATCTGCTATTCTAGCAAAGGGTCTCTATGCCATTACTCGAGAAGACGATCCAAAGATGCAAAGACTGCAAGCAGATGATGATGATCAGGACAAACTTGATGTGAAGCCTGCCACATGATCAGTCCCGATGAAGTCATTCACAAAGTTACAGATGAGAAGTTGGTAGAGGTAATCTGGAAGAAGTTAGATGGCCTATTTATGAAAAAAACTAACAAACAAGTTGCACGTGTAGAAACAATTGTATGGCCTACAAATGAAAGAAAATGCTGATCAACTGAAGCATCTTAGGCCACATTTCATTTTCGGCTTGGATGGGATAAATGGCGGGATTAGATTATATCAGTTACACGGTGGATTGGATTGTATTAGTTTTACAGTGGGATTGGATTCTATTATTTATAATTGAATTATGAGATATAATTAATTTTAACCATTGTACAAAATAAGAAATAGTTCAAAAATTTTAATCCCCCCCTCAATACCACAATCCTTATGGTATTAGTTATCCTTCATTTAATACACATCATATAACTTATCCAATAGCCCAATACAGATAATTAGACGGCTAAACAAACATGGGGACTGCATTGCACTAATTTTTAGTTAAGAAACAAAAAAGGGAACTGCATTACACTAATTTTTAGTCAAAAAAACAAACAAGGAAACTACATTGCATTAGTTTTTAGTCGGAAAAACAAAAAAGAGACAAAATTGCACTAAAAATTTTAGTACAATCCAATCTCGACTAGTCAGACAAATAAACGAGGCCTTGATGTATTCAGAATGTTCAATACCAATAGGAGTTTCATTTTGTCCTCCTCATCAAACTTTACTTGAAAACATATAGTTCCCACATCTTATGATCATCTAGTGACAACGTTAATGAATTGAAAGTAGACTTTAGAATTGTTAAAGGTGATTTGTGCTCTCCTATCACATCAAAAGATGAAAAATGATGACGAAACGAGTGCAAAAAAACTTATTGTTTGCCACACCAAAGCTAAAATGTAGTAGAAGCGAGTCGAGGGGAAGATGTTCCACCAAAAAGAGCTCTCAGTCTATGTCACGTGCATAAAAAAAATGGAGTGCTAATGCCACTATAAAAATCAATGCTTGGAATTAAAAAGCACTTGAAATAGAAGAATTAGCTAGTTGAAGTAGAACAATTGGCTGGTATTAACCAAATCAAACTAAGTCTTGTATGCTAGTCAATTGGGGTCAATTAGTCTATTTGTCTCAATTTATCTTCAACTGGTGACTGATGAGATCCTTATCATTTCACAAATATTTTGATTCATTATTTTATCTTTTCTAGTCTTACCCTGCATCCATTTTAACATTCTTATTTCAACAACATTCATTTTATTTACGTAATTTTTCTTAAAAGCTCAACATTGTGTATCATATAGCATCGTTGGTTCAAAAATTGTTCTATAATTTTTTTTCAATTTTGTGCGTATTTGTCGCTCGCATAATATGCCATAAACACCTCCCTACTTAAGCCAACTAACTTTGATTCTATGAATTCCACAATCTCTTTATCGTTGTTAATAGTTGAACCTAGATATCAAAAGTATTCAATTTTTGATATCTCCAAGTCTTGAATTTTTAGTTTTTCGCTTTTAGTACTTCTATTACTAATAAATTAAAACACAATATATTTAATGTTATTCCCATTTATTCAAACATGTTAAACTCCAATGCTTTTCTCAAATAGTTACATCCACAAATAGAATACTATCTGCAAAAACATACACTATGGAACATCATCCTGAATGTCTAAGTAATTCAACCATAATTAACGCAAAAAGATAAATTCTCAAAGCCGACCCTTGGTGGTACTAGTACAATTGAAAATTCAATTATTTCTCCACACATGATCTAAATGTAATAAAAACTCAATCATACGTTTTTTATCACATTGAAATATCCCTTTGTCACTCGTTCTCTCTCTAATACCGACCATATTATATCTCTAGGCATCGTATCACAAGTCTTTTCTAAGTTTATAAAAATCCTAAAAGAATATCTCATATTCTCTCTATATTTCTTTACTAATTTTCTTAGCAGGTGAGTTGCTACATAGTTGATCTGCCAAGCCTAGACCCAAGCTGATTCTCTCACACTTTTGTTACTTTTCTTAGACGATACTTAAATCACTTTTTCCCACACCATTGTATGGCTCATCAATTTAATCAAAGTTCAACCAATCCTAAATTTTAATATTAATTAAAATTTAGCCAATCTTGAATTTTAATAGTAATTAAAATTCTAACATTAATTAGAATTTCTCAATTAATTATATTAATGGTTAATTTATCTTTTAAATAACTCAGTTAACTAATACATTCCCACTTCACTTAAGCATTTTCACACCTAACAAGGATACCATATGGTCTAATTACTAACTTGATTTCATTCTCTTCAATATAATTTCAACTTAGACTGACTTAATCAGATATGATCTGCAAATGGGAAAAATCACAAGTTTACTTTTAATCTTTTCAAATATACATTTTAGGAGTACTTTCCTTGCAAATTCATGAAATTCTCAATTCTGGTATCTCAAAACAAATGCGCACAAACATAGACTGATTTTATATGTATAAACACTGAAATAAAGGTACAGTTTTAATGTAATGATGCAGTATGAATGGCCATTGGAATAAATACTATGAAAATCGAGATATTTAATAAAGTTGTGAGCATTTTAAGTAATGGCATGCATGTTCCAATACTCAGGAACAAGTAAATTTATTTAGGTGCTTTGAATTCTATCGATTGCATCTATTTAGCAAACAATGCATTGATGAAGATCCACAAAGGTGTTTTACGTATAATGAAGTGATAGAAAAGTGAGAAATGGATATAGGTTGGTCAAAAACACGATTGTAGGAGCAATTACAATATCCACACCTGTACAGTCTAACACAAATGACACACAGTTTTAGGTCACGATATCAACCGGTATAATGGTCACATGTAACGAATATTAGGAGTATCGACCAATGTGTGAAGGAAATCAAAAACCGCAATCGTGATTTTTTCTAAACACTAGCAAATGCCATAAAACTCGTTGATAACTACATTATAACCTTATATACAATAAACAAAATGTTCATATTAATTTGTAATCAAGATTCCGACACCTAAAATATGTTTTGCAATCTAATATCAAATTTTATATTACTTCTAAGACAAAAATAAATTGATATGATTGTATAGTCAAGAATACCATTATTTAGAATTTTTTTAATGCTCAAAATAAATAAAAAAATCACTGACACAACTGAAAATACATAAAAAAAAATATCATTGAAGGAAAAAATAACATGTGAAATGGCCTAGAATGGAGAAAATATAGAAAAAGTGCTTAATAGATTTTGTCTTCAAGTGAGTCCTTGATTCTTGTCGTGTTACGTTGCCTGTAACAAGCGTATCTGGCCGACACTATCTGATATCATACTAATACACGATACGTATCGATTGTATCGACCGATATGCCTATTAAATTTTGTATCACTGATACTTTGTTGCTTAACCGAATCGGTACCTTAAAACACGATTACGTATCGACTGATATGATATTGATGCATGGTGGCAAATATTTAGAGCTCTGGCAAGGAGGTATCCAGAGATTGGTACCACATGATGACATCTACAAGCTCTTCAAATGGTTTATGAAAATATAAAGCTAAAAGTTTGTGAGATTTGTACTTTGTAGAGGGTGTTTTACAAGATCGAAGGCTGGAGTATGGTTCTATGAACAAAGGGAGTGCTACTAAGAGAGGTTACATAAAGAGATTGAATGTTGTAATCCTTGTTGCGTATACTAGATGTTTTTTTCTTTTGCCTTTTAGTCAAAAATGTAAACACATTGTTGAACCATACATATCTTGTGCTCTCTTACATTTTATGATTCACTTAATAATTGTGGCTCTAAAAAGATTACTAATCAAAATTCAAGACTATATCCGAGTGTCTTCCCTTATTAGAAGTGTATCAAACTTGTGTAAAAGTTGATCTGAATACTAATCCTAAAATTTACATGCTTTTATGCAAGTTTAGCCCATCTTCTTATAAATAACCCTTTAAACATATGTTTGAGGAGGAGCCATATGTAGCTCTTAAAACCAAGCATCTTCATAAATTCACACGCACCACATCCGAATTGTGCACATTTTTTTATTCTTCTCACAAAAAAAAAAGTTGTTATCAAAGCTATGATTAAAATTTGTATCCATTTTATTCATTAATCAATTTTTTAGAAAAGCTCATCCATAAAACACCTTGCCAAAAGTGATATTATGTGCCTTTTTCAAGGATAAAAATGAAGGAAAGAATCTCCTAGAAAAATATTTCTCTACTATAGATCAAAGAGTTTCAGAAAGGTTTTTTTCTCCCAAACAAAGGAGACACTAATTAGCCAAGTGTTGTGCAAGTTCAAAAATAAAATAAAATAAAGCAAAATTGGGGAGCTAGCAAACGCTTCAAAATGCAGCCAAAATTTTCTGAAAGAGGGCAGCAAGCCTTTTGAAGAAATCATTTTGTTGTTTTCATTTTATTGTTTTTGTTCTACAATATCCTATAAGAAGCAAGTGTGATTATCAAGATCGCTTTCAAAAACTACTTAAATGACAGTTTGCATAATGTTGTATATCAAAGAACAAGCACGTGCTTAAGCTATGGGATGCATACAACAGCCAAATCAAATCACACCAAACCAAACCAAACTAAGCCTTATACAACAGCCTCATAATTGATGTAAGAAAATGGCACAAAAGAAAGTTCGAAATAATCAGTAACAAAAAGAACAAGTACCTTAAATATGTACATTGACTGAATGATCACTGGTCTCTTGTAATATAATGATAGCATTAAGCTTGCTAATTTTTCCGAACAAGAGAACTTTTTAAAGACTGGATCAATCTCATGCAACGCTACAATACACATACAATATGAGAGGTGTTATAAGGTCAATAGAAAGTATAAGCGTAGCATAAACTCATAACCGCAATCATTTAGATTGTAATTGCAATCCAAATGTAACCTTATTAGAATCCAAATATCAAGATATATATAAGAAATTTAAACCACAATTCTAGAATTTCGGGGGATGATATAAATTACATGCATCCTCCCCCTACATACATCCAAGAAGAAGAATAGTATTCCCAGCATACCATGTCCAACTTTGTTGATTGACAGTTGCTTTGGTTGCTTCAAGTTGCCATCATCATCGAATGCTTTCTCTGTCCAAAGACTCAAAATGTCAACACAGTCACATAATCACTACTGCATCACATTCTGTAAGGACTAAAAGTAACAAAGAGAGAGAGAGCTAAAATATAAAAAGGGAAATGGAAAGGCAGGCGAGGGACTCGGGTCATGGTGTAGCATAACTAGGAGAGCCATTCTATTTAGGACGAAAAAAAGTGGGAAGGCAGGAGCAATCTGTGGTCAACTGGAAATTTCTGAAGTAAACTTGCTTAAAAGTGTAGAAGTAATCATTTTTCTTTTGAAAACAGCTATTAAAGTCTTTAAATCTTTATGAACATATGCATATGCACTTTAAATCTTTATCTGACAACAGGTGCCCATTTTGTGCTGGCAGTTCAATGCTAAAGTATGTCCATTGCTTTGTTCAAATATTGAAAACCTATTATTGGGATTCAGTATAATGAGGGTGCAGTCATGCTTGTTTAGGTAGGACTATGAAAAATTGTTCTTCTTATGGCAAAAATCATTTTAGGGTGGCATTGGTGGCGGAGGAGGAGGGGAAGGGCAGCGGCAACGGGTGACCGTGCACCGTTCTGGTAAGCTATTAGAGAGAGGTGGGGAAAAAAAGAACATAAGGAGAAGAGGAGAGGGCATCGAGGTCAATTTCTTTGAGCTGTCAATGAAGTTAGTGGTACCAGACAGGGAGTTAGTTATGTTCTTATTTCTGAACATCGTGGATTAATCATACGCACATCATATGAAAAACAAGCCATAGCTTGTTATCATAATTAGGGTTGTGCTAACCACCACCCAAGTGACTAATAGCGTAGTGGAGAAAAAAAAAAACAATACATTTTCGGAAATAGGGCCTACCAGCTTAACAGATATCAATATAAGTGGACAAAGAAATTCAATATCAATATACTTATTAGACTATTAACCACCGTCACTGAGTGGTGATTAGCATTTTCCTTATAATTAATAGACATCTTAGATTCAGACTTCACACAAAAGTCTATGAGGCCCAAAAATGGGATCTGTTCCCCATTACCACCGGAACATGATGATCCAAAAAACCAAAAACTCAAAACAGAAATTCAAACACTTGCTAATTTTTAGACTTCTAACAACCAACAACACAAAGTCAATCAAAAGTTAACATCACCACCACCGATAATACCTTCGAAGAAAAACGAAACCTTTTCAACGCTGTCATAGAAGTAATTATCAGTTGTATGTTGCTGAAAAACCCAAAGGAGAAACATAAATTACAGCAGAGAAGAATAAGATTGGTACGCAAATTGAACTAATTTCAAACGTATTGGATTAATTGAGTTATTAGTGAGTCAGAATTGGTTCAAAAAACCTGGTTCTTGGTAGAAAAGATGGAAGCGGTGGATGAGCAATCAAACTCATCCAGCAACTGGTCCATTCTCTTCCTCATAGCATCTACTTCTTCGGGGCTTGCAAATGATTCAAGAACTACAAATCCTGTAAAAATCAAAGTTCTCAATCACTTCAACAAGAGAAAACAAACATAGAGACGAACATATCTGATAGAATCAGAGAGAGAGAGAGAGAGAGAGATTCAAAAAGGAAATTACCCTGAGATTGGAAGGAGTGGAGTTGATCAGGAGAAAGATTTCCAGGAATCCCCATTACCGAATTTCTGTTCTGCGTTCGATGGGGTTCTGAGATTGTACGTAGGGTGGAGACCTTTCTATCCGTAACAGCGATTGTGCACACGCAATCCTAAGTTAATTGTGCAAATATTAAAATAATAAAGTTATAATGTTAAGATAATGAAAAAACATATTTAAAGAGTTTATGTGTCAAATATAAAAGTTCACAAAGGTTTAAAAAAGAGTAACATCAACTAAGTGTTCTTCTTTAAGATAATAATAATAATTAGTATTTAAGCATTAGCAATACATGTGTTATAAGAAAAAAAATCAAAAACAATACCGACCAGTATAAATATATTTGTAGATCTAAATAGAATGAACACTTATGTACTACTTTTTAAGAGAGCAAAAATAAATAGTTACAAACTAATTAAGGATAATTTTTTTAAGAATATTTTAGGCAATAAAAATTCTATTCAGTTTCATTTGAAAAACACCAAGTGAATATTCTCTTTTTTATAAGATAGTATAGATATAGGTTTAATGTACCCAATGCCTTTTTAGAGAACTTTTTTTTTTGGTTTTTTCTTTGGTATTTTTCTATATTTTTTTAAAAAAATTTGATTTTTTGGTCTTATTTTTCTTAATTAATGAAAAAATAAATCTAAAACATGTAGTAGTTTTAATTAAAGTACAAAAAAATTACTAGAAATTAAAAAAAAAAATTTAAAAACTTTAAAGTGGCCTACTCATCAGCTTTTTAGGAGCTTTTTTTTGTCAAAAGTTTTTATTTTTATGTTTTTTTCATGGCAAAAAAATTTAAAAAGTATTTTCGTTTGAAATAAAAAAAAATTACTAAAAACAAAAAAATAATAAAAAAATTTCTTGGACGTAGCTAGATCTATTATCGTGGACCTCCTCGTTAACGAATAATAAGTATTAATATTTATGTAGATTTTATTAATATTTTATCAAAATAATAAGTTTGATTATTAAAAATGTATTGATAATAAAAAGATTATTTTCATGTACTTATTAATCGGTGCCAGTGAACACTTGATCAAACCATATAAAAAAATTGAACTAATGACTAAACTAAACATTTGAATTTTAATTTTATTAATTAAATATCTAATTAGTTTGATTTTGCTCAATTTAGTATTATGATGTTTGTACGGAGATGATCCATAAATTATATTTGTTTAATAGGTCAAAACGGCGAAATTAGGGGTGC
>JAULJZ010000024.1:6033990-6047127 GCA_032270985.1 Heliamphora pulchella
ACATTTAAATTCATTTTCACATGAATTAAATTTTTTTATAATTACTAATGCTCTACTGTAACTGCAACAGATCAATTCCATCTCTCTTAACTTTGTGGGATCAATATGTTACAAATGAATAAGTAACATTCTCAGCACTAACTGACTCATTCCCAATATTTATTGGGATTAGACTAAAAGCAACTTCCTATAATGGTAATAAATCATTTTACTTTCATTACATATTTATTTTTCAATGAAAAAAATATAACTAATTTACTTTATTTTACAAGTCAGTCTCTTTCTACTAGACCCACTACTGCCTTCATCTTGAATCCAAATTCACCTGCTACTCATGAGTTGAAAATATGGTAACATTATCGTTATCAAATAATTTAATATCTAAATCTGCCAGTTATAAATTTTAACTAGCTATATTATATTGATATTAGGTGTATCAAGAACGAAGAAAAAATTCGACAAATTTTCTCTTTGTCGCAATCTGAATCATGCAAAACCCAAACTCCACCATCAGATCCAAAAATGTTTTTCAGAATTAAAGATCTTCCCACTTCAGTTGAAATGGTACGACATTATTTCTAATCTGTATATTAACACAATGCTACCTTTATCCTTACATAAGTAAACATTTTGCAGGTTAACCAAAGAACTTATTGGATCAAAGCAAAACTGTCAATTGCTTCTTTTGAACAATCATTTTGGTACATGGCATGCAATAATTATTTCAAATCAATTAACGCAAACTACCAAACAGTTTTTGATTGTTTTCAATGCAACGCCAAGAATGCTGTAGCAGAACCAAGGTATCCTTCAAAAGATACAAAATTATTTTTATCTGATAATATCTCCACTTCACTATACTAATTACATTTACCATTGCAGAGTGAAATTCCAAATTCAACTTCAGGATGATAGTGGTTCAATTACGGCAACAATCTTTGAGAACAATGCAGAAAAAGTTTTTCATATTCATGGAATTGGATTAATGGAACATACTTCTCCTGTAAGAATTTACTTCAAATTAATACATACTTACTATATAGCTAATCATTTTACCTATATATATATATATAATTTTTTATTTTATTTGTGAAAAGGATAAAAAAGTAGCAGTTGACGCATTCCCAATAACCAGCATTGAACAAGAGCTTGTTATGCAACTAGAACCACGACAGTATCAGCATCACGGAACTATGCTTCCCAATAACCAGTATTTTGTAATAACTGTTAGAAACTGTTGGAAACAATATAAAAACAGCTCCTATCAATTCAGTTTCAATTTCTAATTTCTAATAGTTCTTCTTTTTTTAAAAATTTTTTTTCCACATATTTCTAATTTCTACATCATCAATCACAGCTTTCTTAGAGAATTCTTTTGTTTTTTTATTGAGCATATTGTATATTTTATTTATTTTCATTCATTATAAATCTTAAGTGCATACAATTACAGCTCATTAAACTACTAATTCTTTCAAATTGTATTCAAATGTTCAAAATTGGTACAATTGGATATTTAGGACTTTGATGTTCATTCCTTCATATTGTGCGCTATTATTTACATATAATTGAACAACATGTTGGTTCTAATTCCTAGAAAATTATGAAAATTAACAATATGCTGTTGGATTAAAGCAAAAATAAATTCTTCAGCAATATGAAACTAATTGCAGAATTAAAACAAAATTAATGTATTCTGTTGCATTAAAAAGACAAAAAGGGATTATGGAAAAAATAAAATCAATAACCTGAAAATTAAATTAAATAGTAAAAAGAAGATTGATTTTTAACTTGCAAACTATACCCAAAACAGTTTGTAAAGAAAATGCAATTTTTTAATTTTAAAATAGAACACAAATAAATGGACCAAGTTAAACTTTGTCTATAACTCCTCCCCCAACAAAAGTTGGGATGACCCAAAGAGACAACCCTTTATCTCCAACCTAGGCTATATAAGCCACCAAAATCTTTTATCTTCAACCAATGTGGGATAGCAAACCCTTTTATAGTTGCTTCAAAACCCACCCTTTTCATTCCCAAGCAATGTGGGATAGGTTCTTGTTACCATTATATTGCCAACTTCAATGGCACACTTTTAGAGTCAATTTCTCATTCACCCATTAATTGTTTTGAATGCCACAAAATTCATAATTAAATTGCTCATTGAGATAAACAAATTAGAACTTGAAATTATCAAAAAGATTAATCAAACACAAAGATATTTAGTTTCAAAGTTTGCTAAAAATCATGTTCTAATTTTATTCAAAAATCTATTCTTTTTCCAACATAATATTCTAAAAAGCACATGAAAGAACTAAATAAAGAACGTACTAGAGGAGCATGAGGCTCCAAACTAATCACAGACTGGGCAAAGAAAATTGAGGTGAAAAAAACAAATACTATTTTCGCCACACATGTTATTGGAAATGGGAAAAAAAACCTATAAATAACGTGATGGTGACAAACAAAGGCAAGACAAGGCGAGAAAAATTGTCATTCCTAAAAACAACAATCAAAATCATTAAAATTTGTCCGAAACCAGCTCTTCCACACTACACTTGACTTGGCTCTGCCCAATTAAAACCCACACAAGAGCTCAAACGTTGAAACAAAGGAATTTGAGGAATAAGAGTGCGAAAGAAGTTAGCTAACAAAAGCAATTTTGAGGGGAAAGTGGGGGGAAATGATACCCTAAATTGATAGCCTAATTTCCATAACTGTATACAACTCATTCTGTTTCTACAGTCTTACAAAGCACTGATCAAAATTTTAAGTAATGTACAAACTATAAACCTGACAAAACCAGATTTTGAAGTTAATGTATGCATCATTTCGCAGCTTGTTAGATACAGCAGCTGCAAGGAGATGAATCGATGTAAACTAAGTCCCGGTAGCTTCCACGAGCAATAGACGGGTCACTTCTCGCGACTTCCATGTACAAAAAGATGCAGCAACTCCACCCCTTCAAGCCAATCCCGGGAAACAATCAGATCATTGTGTCTTCCAAGAAATACTCGAAGCTCCAGAAATCGAAGAGTATGTGCCCTCTCGCCAATGGGAAGAGGAAAAAATGAAAGAATTAAGAATGGGCGGGCAGGGGGGTTAGCAACCAGATGTGCTCATAATATTTAGGAAACCAGAAACACCCTATCAAAATCAAATTTCTCCAACAATCACGTTGCTGCTGATGATCTTGAATCGTCTGACTTGTTCACACGGCACATGCAATCTGGACAGGGAAATGAATATATTGAGTCATTTGGCCTTTTGAGCTCAATTCCTTTGGAATCACTGTGAGCTCGCATGTTCAGCATCTGCCGCTTGAAGCTTTTCCATCTGGGGATTATGAAGGAAAATATAAATAATATATAAATAAAAGGCAAGCAATTAAACAGTCCTAATTACTTATGTTCTGAACAAGCTCCTTCAAAAAAAATTTGTCAAAAAGGTTGCATCAATTTATATGCACCTAAGATTACTATTCTACAACTTGGGTAAAAAGTTGGCATTGACGGTTGTGCACGAGGTTGGCATTGTCTGTCATGCACCAAAATAAGACAGCTATCTCTAGCATGAACCAAAAACCTTGACCCCGTATATAAATCATTGCACCTACGTGTGCTTGTTGCCTCCCCCTCCCCCCCACCCTTTTTTTTCCTTTCCTATCTTTTTAATCAACTAGCTTCCAATGTAGTAAATTTTACTTTACTAACAGCATTGTCAGTTTTGTTCAATTTCAGGAAATTA
This sequence comes from Heliamphora pulchella, assembly GCA_032270985.1. Taxonomy (NCBI): domain Eukaryota; kingdom Viridiplantae; phylum Streptophyta; class Magnoliopsida; order Ericales; family Sarraceniaceae; genus Heliamphora; species Heliamphora pulchella. The sequence continues at coordinate 6,037,735 of JAULJZ010000024.1, forward strand.
CTGTGCATTTAAGACACCTGACCCCCCAACGACAAGAACATAATTTGTTTTTTTTGGGTACTTCACGTAATTGGTATTTAACTGAAGGAAAACCACAGCAATGAGATGGAGTATATACCCAATACTGGGATTATCGAACAATAAAGCTAACTTCCGCTTGTCAGGCCTGATCGTCTGGGAGTGTCCACCGTACAAATATCTCCGATGTCCCAGCAGAAAATGAGGGAAATTCCCACCTTGAGTTGTCACAAATACTTCACTATGAAGACAAACAGTGTAGTCTACAGCAGCCATCCTGGAAGAATAGTTCTAGAACAAGCAACTCAAGTCAAAAGCAATGACCTCGAATCAGACCTCAAACCATGATGTAAATTCCGAAGAAGCCCGTAAAGCATTCAAACCTTAAATGGAGCAAGTTCCTCGGGGGATGCCAACATCTCTTTAGTTTGTAGAAGGGGAAACATTTCCACTAGTGGAGCCATATTTCTCTCAGCATCGTATATCTTTCCAGAGGCTAAATAGATAGATGTACTTTTGTCAAACCCCATTCCCCTAAGCATCAAACCAACCTGATAACGTACAAGAAACAAAGAATAAGCTGTAAATATATTTTTACATATACAGAGAGTACAATCAATACAGATAACCTCAACTATTCTGTGGTAACTTCTTCATGGCCTGACAAGGAGAAATAAGCCACAGGCCACAGCTACAGCAAGAACAACAATTTCAGGCACCTTTATCAACCCACAACTAGGACACATCATTTTTATTGCTGCCACAAGCAGAAACAGATATCTTTAAGTTGCAAGGAACTTTGTCAGTTGTAATTCAATTGTCAGGGTGCCCTTGCATTGTTTTTACGAGTCAGTGCAGTTCAATTGTCATGGTGACATGAGGTTTTCAAGAGCTTGAGGGGACAGAATTAAGGGACCGTCTTCTTTTCTATCTATGTTTGTAATGGAAGATTTGAATCAAATAGTAGGCAGGGTGGCCGATGTTAGAAACTTTAGTGAATTTGGGATGGGATCAAGAGACGGAGCCATGGCCTGTATCCCGTATTTGCTCTCTGTGGTTGACATTATAAGCTTTAGTGGAACCAGAGAGGCTGAGTTTTCTGAGGTGTGGCCTACTCCAAGGCGGTCTTAGGGCTTCAAATTAATTTGGTCAAAAGTGATATCATCCATGTATGGCAGGTGGACAATGCGGAAGCCTTTTCAGATAATTTGGGTTCTCTAGCAGGTATTTTGCCTTCCGATTATTTGTCCTTGCTTCATGGAGATTCTTTAAAGCTAAGCCAGTGTGGGGGCTGGTGATGGAAAGATTTGGAAAGAACTTGGCTAAGTAGAAGAGAGTACCTGTCGAGTGATGGTAGGATGCCTCGCTCTCTAGCTTGCCTACATATATTGTACTGTTGTTTAGCGTCTCTATGTTGGAGGTTGGCAAGTTGAAGAAATTGGCAAGATATTTTCTTTGCAGGCAGGGAAAAAATACAAGTATCATCTAGTTGAATGGAAGATTATGTATTTGCTTCAGCAGGGTGTTGGTTGGCCATTAGAGGATTGATTTGTTTAGTCATGCCTTGCTAGGAAAAAATAGATGTCAAGCTTTTCTATTGAAAAAGACAGTTTGTGGAGGAAGATGGTGATTGGCAAGCATAGATCTGCTAGAGGGAGTGAACTACAGAGCGAATTAATGGGCTTGATGGCGTGGGTTTGGGAGGGGATTATGAAGGTGTGAGATTACTTCTACAAATTCATCTTCAGAATGGGTAGTAGCCATCGGGTTAGATTTTTGTATGATGCTTGGTGCGGTCACAAGCCTTTGAGGAAAATCTTTACAGACCTTCCTGCGAACACATGTTCTGTAGAGGAGCATTGGATATTGGTCATAGTGGTAGTATAGTCACTGGGGTTCAAAGAACCAAACAAGCCTCGGAGATGGATTCAGTGGCGTAGTTATTCAAGGTGCTATTAGGGAGTGTTATTCATTTGGTGACAAACAACTCTCTGGCTTGGGAGTGGGTTATAAATGATAGGTTAATGATGACTTCTTTCCATTGGAAGCTTCTTGGGCATGGAGATAGTTGCTTCCCTTGAAAAGGGGCGTAGCATCCAAAGGCTACCAAAGTAACTTTCCTTCCTGGACAATGGCAAGAGAGGCAATTCTCTACCATTGACAATTTGGGGAAAAGGAAATTTTTCTAAATGGATTTGTGTTGTTTGTGTAAGGGTGAAGGCGAGTGGATGAATCATCTTTTGGTGGGTTGCAGAATGGCCACAAAGATTTGGAATCTTTTATTCTCATTTTGTGGAATAGTTTAGAAGATGCATCGGTCAATGAAGGACCCTACTGCTTTACCATAAAGGATGCTTGAGGAGCAGGTAGCTCCTTCATGCTTTATGTGGTGCATATGAAGAGAAATGAATTATAGATCTTTCCAAGGAGAGCTCCATTTGTGCTCTAAAGGCAACAATGCTGGTAAACTTTTGGGGGTTAAGAGAAGATTTTCAAATTCTTTCTATTCTTTTGTAGATTCTTTTGGAGGAGTTGTACATCCCTGAAGGTATATATTGGAGAGTTTTGTCATTTGTTTTGATGATTCCTTTGTAGGGTATCTCAGATGTGTTCTCCTTTGCTTCGAGGGTGTTAGGGCCTCGGGAGAATTTCGTCAAATTTGAGACTATTCAGATTGGTGATGTCCCGAAAGTAGGAAGTATGGTTGCTAATGGGGTGCAGGTCGGGTGCTCTTTCGGTTACTACCTTCTTGGTATTCCTTTGGGAGCACTTTCAAGGCGAAATTTGATGGGATGGGGTTTTGGAGATATTGGATGGGTAGAAGCAACAGTACCTCTCCGAGGGGTTTTAGGATTATTTTTCTCAGGAGTACCTTATTTAGCCTCCCGACCTACTTTTTGCTGGTTCATGTTATCCCGATCTCTGTAACTAAGAGGCCAAAGATGCTGCTGCAGAGAGACTTCTTATGGGGAGGGATGGTGAACGATTTTAGATATCATTTGTTGGGCTAGAGTACTGTGTGTGTCATTATGAAAAAGGGGGGTTTCGGCATCAGAAGATTAGTTACCTTCAACAAATTATTCTTGGGGAATTGGTTATGGAGATTACTTTGGAGAGGAATAATTTGTGGCGTGATAAAGAATCCTAGAAAAGATCGAATGAGACTCCCTCCACGGCGATTAGGCATCCTTAGAAGGGTGCTTGTTGAATTGCATAAGAACTTTCTTCCTGTAGATGAGTGTCTGGATGACGAAAGCCAAACAGTGTACTACCACGTACAATAAGCCAAACAAACTTTAACCCAAGAAAAAGCCTTTCTGTTAGCAAGCTAGTGTCCTCATCATGGACGAGCCTCAATTGGGCTGCATTGACAAAAAAATGACAAAAAAGATAAAGAAAAACTTCTCCCATTGCATCATTAACCGGTGCAGGGTTAAAGAGCAAGTCCAGGATTCTTTACGGTCAAGTCTTTCTAACATTTCCTTACATCTTCATTCTTTCTAATTAATTCACTTCAAGACTGGTTCTGAAGGTGGTTAGGCATCTTTAGACGGGTGCTTGTTGAATTGCAGAAGAACTTTCTTCGTGTAAATGAGAGTCTAGAAGACAAAAGCCAAATCAAAAGTAGTGTTTTTTTCTTGGGTTGCCGCGCATGAAAAAATCCGGACCATTGATAACTTGGTTTAGAGGGTTTTAAGATAACTAGCTAGTGTTGTCTCTGTAAGAGGGAAAGCGAGTCCGTTTCTCACTTGCTGAGTGTTATCTTGATGTCCTTTGGAGTGGAGTGGGTTTTTGAGAAAGAGATGATTGAAGTAAGATTTTTTCGAGTTTGATTTTAAAGCGAGTTCTGAGAAGCAAAAGGAGGGCGTGGACACTGTTCCCCATGTGTTTGATGTGGTTGGAGCGAAACAAGAGATACTTTGATGAGGTTGAATCACCGTTACATAGATTGAAGGTGCTCTCCTTTATAATTTGTATAGTTGGTTGTGAGAGCGCAGTGCTCCAATGGTTGAAACGGTCAACTTCATAGAGTCTGTCTCTGTGACTTTTGTAGTATTTTTTTAGGACTTTGTTCACCTTTTTGTGGGAGCTTTTTCTTTAATCTCTATTTGTATGGAGTTTTTCCCCTATTTTGGTGGCATTCTCTTAAAGCCCTTCTATAGAGTTATACTTGCCTATCAAAACAAAAAATAATGTGTGTACACTGTTGTGCTCCATATGGCACTTTTCCATCTTACATTTTAATATACTTGTCAAAGAAAAAAGAACAAGGAAAGAAAACAATAAACAACCAGTAGCTTTCATGATCACAAAACAAATACATACAAAACCAAACAAGCAGATGAAGTAGCATACAGAGATTACTAAAAAATAGTGAGTAGTTAATTTTTACTAAACAATAGTAGAGTATTTAAAAATAAAAAGTGGTGCCCCAGTCTTATTCAAATAAATTACAGTACAAAAAGGCCATAAAGATGAGCACTAACGAAAAACTGTGAGAAAGGGGGCATATAATGACGGGAATATTAAATAAAACAAAATCTTATAACTGTAAACAATTCATCACCATCTAATGACAGGAATTAATTATCGAAACAGAAAAGAAGTAAAAATCAAGGACTTCTCAGATAAATCAATATTACCTCCAAAGGAGTAAGGGGACATTTCCCATTGAGCCTGATTGCTCCAGGACGAATAACTCGACCACGCTTGGTGAACTTCCCCTTCCAGCCTCTCTCCCTTGCAGCATCCATGTCTTCTTTCTCTTTGTAACCACCATCAAAGATGCAACAAGAGAAAGCAACCATATCCTACACATGAAAAGAAAATCAAAACTCTTTTTGATATTTTTAAGAATTCAATTATTTCTTTCTATTCAGTCCGGGAACGGGTGTTGAATCCCAACCAGTTAGTCCAGTAATGATAGAAAACCTCCTGCTATAAGATGAAGTAAAAGTATAATCAACACCTTCTCCCAAGATTGTGATGAGATCTTACTCCCAGTGGTCATAGAATGTCTGAATCAGACTAAAGCATTTCAAGCAATCTGAAAACTGACCTCCTCAAAGCGAAGATGTACGGAGACATATTTCCCACTATTATTTGCGCTCCGTTCTTTCATTCTTGCAACAAGAGTTTCACCCATGGTTAATAGTGGATTTGAAAACCTCAAAGCTTCATAATTTGCCAAGCACCTAAGCCGTTGAACTGTTGGCGGAGCATCAAATGACAACCGATTTGCAAAAGGAGAAATCCGTATGACCCTGAATTAACCATTTACAGGACAGACATTGCAAGTTAATTTATAAGTGAAAATGAACACTGAAATTCATTCACACACAATGGGGAAGAATAAGCCCCCCCACCCAAAAAAAAAAAAAAATCCAAATCAACGATGTTATTATTTTACACAATTATATCAAAGGCACCAGGGGCAACTCTAGAAACAAGATGCATGTTACAAAGCAAAACCAAAGCCCTTCAACAAATTGTACTCTCCTAAAAAATCAATAAAGAAAGATTCACAAAACTCCCCAACAAATGAAGGATAAATTTGAAGGAATAAGTAACAAAATTGTGTTAATGTACACAAGACTAAATCCCATCAATAACATGACTGGATGACTAATCAAAAGATTCAAAAGATCATAAATCCATAACAAGCAAGCTTTCAGTATATTGAATACATGATGAGTGATTAAGTAGCTGCCCATTTCTAATCCAAAGTCGCCACTATGCCACGATTTTAATTTGGTTCCACTTCATAGTTACAGAAGCATAACACAAGTACACACTTGACTCTAAACCTAAATATCTGATCGCCACTTCATAAAGTTCTTTACAACTTTTGATTGAGTTATTATTAATTAACCAACAAAATCATCAACCAAACTCACTTAACAACATATATCTCAGACGGAGGCGATGGCATGGGATGATCAGTTATAACCTAAAGAGAGGATGCCTAAAACCATAATAATACAAGTATAGAACACATCAATTTTTCCACGTATGTGAATAAATAGAGCAAGGAAGATCGAATAGGAGTAGGCAGGAGGGTAGGGAGAAGAAGTAAAGTTCCAACTCACTTTTCTTCAAGTAGCTTTGGAAGAACTATATCCTTATAGTACTGAACAGGTGCCCATGCCTTTATCCTGAAGTTGTATACATTGCTCATATTGTGATCAAAGCGTTCCATGATATACTCGGGAATCTTGTCAACAATGCTCACAGCATTTTTCAAGGTACTAACAAAATAATCTTCATCATAGATGTCATTGAATTTGCTGCACAGGTAACAGAGTAAAACTTTTAAGGTGGAAGGAAATGGAACAACTTTCTATAAGGTTAAATACAAGAGATCAATGACTAATTAAAAGAACTGTGAGAAACATAATCCTATAGTTAACATTTACACCATAGTATTTACACATTGATCATTGTACAATGATGCAGCCCTGAAACTGAGGAGGGAACAACAGAATGTGGAATTTCTGAACACTTGGGGATAAGAATGAAATATCAGTCAATTACGTCACATGTGTTCACTTATCTTCAACAAGAAATGATTTACATATAGGAAGGAGAATGTCTCATTGGAGAATGTAACGATATTATAAAAGTAAATACCAAAATTATCTTGAAGCATAAGCATAGCTAAATCAGAAACTTAAAAAGAAGCACTAAACGCTCTCCTTTAATTGCATCCACCATAACCTACACACGGGTTAAATTATAATTCTGAAAAGCACCGCCATATCAGTCTCCTTGATTTCCCTAGAGAGCAACCATCATCAAAGAGGAACTAGATACGGATACGGAGATAAGGAGGCTTCTTTTGGTCAAGCAACTACATGGCAAGGAGAGCCAGAAACTTTAATGATATCCCTCCTGACAAAGGGAATAATTGTGGAATCAAGCTCCCCCTAACCAAAATCCAGAAAGAAATCCAGGCACAGACCTTTACCTAAATAAATTCAACATCTGCATTCATTCTTTAAAAAAAAATCCAATTGTTTTTCCAAAAAAAAAAAACTCCAAATAAAATCCATTTTAGTGCATCTCCACATGAACTTTCTATTTTCATTTACGAGAATCAGTGGATATTTGTAGATAAAGAGTTTGGTCTAGACCAAGGAAGAGCCAGAGAACAAAGAAATCTGACACAAACACAAGAAGAAGAGTCATGGAAATGGTGCAGGCATCCAATTTGCAAAGAACAAACAGATTTATAATTGTTTCATTTTAAGCCAAATTATCAGATAGTGAGACCTTGAAAAAAAATTGCAGACTAGACCAAAATTACTGCTTCCAATCAAATCACAGATTTCGAAATAAGATTCATTGGAAATGAAATATTACCAATATGCTCGTTGGATCGTCTGCAATATACAGCTACGAAATCCTTTACATAAACCAGATAAAGAATCTCCGTCCAAATACAAAATAGTATTTGCATATGAAGTGGGAAAACTACCTTAAAAAACCTAGCAATTAAACATACAGTATAGGAATCACTAATTATTCCTTCATATTTGGAAGGGCATCACATCGTATATCCCCTTGAAGCCACTTTTGACACCTAGTCCAATAACGCCACACAATTTATATAATACTTATTTAAGGAAACTCATGGCGCCACTAGTCAATCCTGAAACAACATCCTGCTATCCACATCTCTCCATTCACAGATCAACCAGGGTTTTAGCATATATGATGTGCTTTGTTCAAACTGGGACATTTCTTTCCAATTTGCCCAAAATAAGTTGATGTAAGGCAGTATCTCAACTAACAAACAGCAAGCACACGCCAGTTTATGACAACACAAAAAGCAGGAGGGATGTCTCCATGCCATTGGACTTATTATGACAACTCAAAAGGCTAGAGTAAGCTGCACTTCTGTGGGAGAAGCTATATAACCCTCTTCTACATCTTCCACATGAACCTGAGAGTATGAGACAAGCATTGAGCAAGAATCCGGACTACATACACATATGTAAGTGTTAGCCCAATGGCATTTTAATTAGATTTTGATGATTTTAATAAGTCATTTTCTTAATTAAATTAATTTTAAAAGGATTATATTTATTTGTTTTCAAAAATGTAAGTATTGACACTATATGACTAATGAGTTGACACCTTAAGCCATTTGTGCCAACTCTTTACATCAAATGAGTTGACACTAAGTGTTCTGTCAAAGAACATTATGAGTCGACACAAATTGGTATTTGAGTCGACACCTAAAGGCTAAGTACGCTTGAAACTCTCAAGTGTGTCGGCACCATTGAGAATTTGAGTCGACACCTTAGCATGTTTGTATAAGGCGTTTCAGGTATTCGTTCGAGTCGACACCAAACTAATTTGGGTCGACACCTTTATTATTGGGCCAAAATCCAGGCGGTTGAGCAAAATGAGTCGACACAAAAAGAATTTGAGCCAACACCTACACAAGTCTTGCGGGATTCACTTTGGGTCAACACCAACGCTATTTGAGTCGACACCAAGTAATTCATCGGATTCCTGACTACGGGAAAAATGAGTCGACACCAAAACTAAATGAGTCAACACCAAAATTTTAAGACAATTCCCGACTCCAACTCAAACGGGTCGACACCAAAGGCTTATGAGTCGACACAAAGGTTCCCTGCAGGAACAAGCTATTTGGTCGATACCAAACAACTGAGATTGTCTGCAGTTTTCTGAGTCGACACCAAATCAAAATGAGTCAACTCTAAAACTACCGAGGCTGACTGCAACTTCATGAGTCGACAACAAAACGAAGATGAGTCGACACCTAAATTCCAGTAACTTGCTAGACAAAAAGAGTCGACACCAAAGATGATATGAGTCGACACCAAAGGTCTCGCCTGGAAAACTGAAGTAATGATTGAGTCAACACTAAAAGCTCCATGAGTCGACACCAACGTGTGGGTGAGAAAAATGCAGAATTTGTGCCGACACCATTGAAGAAATGAGTCAACACAATCATTTGAGGAACCAAGCTCTAGATATTGAGTCGACACAAAATGTTGAGTCGACCCCTACGATAGATTTCAAATCTCGCGCTGGTTCCAACGGTTGGATTTCAGAGCATTAATTGCCCCCACCAACGGTGATTTACTTCAGATGGCTATACAAGGAGTTAATTTTCGAAACTTAGCAAACCTTGACACTATTCTATTACTTGAATCAAAAGCTCAAATTTTCAAGAAAACATTTATTGCTCATTAACTTCTCCAGCCAATTCTCACCCCTTTGTATTCATTTATTTTCAATCATTTGTAAAGAGAGTGAGTGAGTAAATCTTTGATTCACATATATTTATTGTAATAGAGAGTGAGTTACCCTTGATCCTTTAAGAAAATGTGTGATATT